>JAECUM010040003.1:0-28824 GCA_016617855.1 Megalonaias nervosa | reverse complement strand
CGCATATATATATATATATATATATATATATATATATATATATATATATATATATATATATATATATATATATCATGGGAAGGTTTGGTGGATTGTTGTGTTGCGAACTTGTCCAATTATTGGTCTCGGTTTCGTGGGAGAATTTGCAAGCTGTTAGGGGATACTATCTATCTTCCTACGTAGACATGGTCTGAATGGACATTGAGTGTTGAAAAGGTTAGGGTTAAACGGCGAACTCACCTCTAAATGTGTCCGCACAGGTGACTGGCTGCGATGAGAATTTACAATATTTAACTAAACAAGCATTCTGGTAGAGAGGTCAGATCCATGCAGAGAATTTTTTTTCTTTTAAAAATAGCATCAATATAAAATAAAACCTTTAAACACTAAAAGCAAACAGTTTTGAAAACAAACATTAAAATATTTAGATTTTAAAAACAAAATGAAAAGTTTTAAAATTATTTGTATTTTTAAATATTGCACAAAATGTAAAACTGAATACAACTCTGACACAATAAGCGACGAATAAATTTTAAAAGACGTTTTAAAACAGGTAGAAAAATTCAGAAATAGAACAAAACGTGAAATCATGTACAAACTAACAGAAGGTATGTCAAATTTCAAACTATTTTTCATTCAGCGGAAAACCATTCATTTACGATATCTAGGAGTTAGCCATTATGAAAATCAAAAAGACCAAACCCAATGAACCTATTTGTAGTGGATTTCCGATACTAGAATTATCGAAATGGTTCATAGGATATTTCTACTACGACAAATTTAAGCCTATTTATAACGAAATTTGAAACATTTGGTGGACAGATACAGATTATCAATGTATGTCCGTCGAAACAGCGAAAATGTGAAAGATTTGATGGACAGATACAGACTGCTAATGTATGTCCGTCGAAACAGCGAAAATGTGAAACATTTGATGGACAGATAGAGATTGTCAATATATGTCCGTGGAAACAGACAGCCTTTACATAGGCATGTACAACGACGAAAACTTCTACGACACTAGCGACATTTTTAAAGACAATCTATGGCATCCCAGAATCAAAGAAATCTGTTACTGGATCAACAGTAGCAGTGTTTTGTCCTTTCAAGGCGAAACTGTATTCATTCAGGACTGATAACGACGAAAAAAGTTCACCAAAAAAACCCAAAACAATGGGGCCCCGAGTGGCCGAGTGGTCTAAAGCGCTCACCGTCACGGATCACTGTCATCTCACCTCTGTCTGCGTGGGTTCGAGTCTCTGGTTCGGCCAATGTGGGTACGTGAAAAAGCTTGCCAGTAGCTTCTCGTGGGTTGGTGGTTCTTTCCGGGGTTTTCCCGGGTTCTTCCTCCACCATTTATACTAGCCGCCATGTATAGCCTATCTTGTGCTGAAAATTGGCGTTAAACCCTATAACAACTACAACCACAACAAAAAAATGTGATCAAAACTCATTTACAAACTGAGACCTACACATATTGCGTATTTAGTCACAAGGAAACTAAAACAAAATAAATTATAAGTTCTAACTTTTGAATAAAATGGTCTATTTTTACACAGTCACGCATACCAATATTTCAAAATACCTGCAACTTAAAGTTAATCTCGTTAGTTTAGTTACATTCTCGTTTGCCGCTTCAAGTTTCTCACAATAATCAATTAAGAAAAAAAAAAAAATGTTTTGGTTCCTAGACGCATATCAATCAAGTCGAACCAATTATCTCATTTATTCCCAAAATCTATTACGATAACCTTTTCCTCTTTGAATAGCAACATTGTATAATAAACCTTGGAAAAGATGAACGGATGATAACTCTGTAAAAGAAGAAGAAAAAAAAAAAAAAAAAAAAAAAAAAAAACAAAAAAAAAAACGTAGCTTGCACTAAGTCTTTTAAAGACTGAATATAGCGTTTTACCACGATGAGTTTACTCCACAAACGGAAAAATTGTGACGATCTTGCAAAAACGTTTATTCTTACGCTGAAGAGAACGGATTGGAGTTGATTGTTTTGAATATTAACATGACTATCAAACACAACATGAGTATATATTTTATGAACATCTGAGATTTATTTCTATTGATTTGTTGGATGATACCTTGTAGTGCATTGGCTAAATGTAAGACTGTTGCCACGCAGTTTGGTATAATGCCTACGGCTCAGTCAAGATGGATACCATGTACGTGAAGCAATTATCACATACGTTACTAATTTCTGTACTCTCTTATTTCTCATCGAAAAGTAGGTTGGTATCGTCCGTTTGAATAAACGTTGTTTGGCAGACACTTGATAATCACACACTTTTCTGGATTACTTTCTCTGTTCATTGTGCATAGTTCTCAAGAGAAAACCATTCCAACTCATTCTGCGATATTCGTAACACATTCTGCGATAATCGTAACTCATACTACAATAATCGTAACTCATACTGCAATAATCGTAAAGTTTCTTAAAACTGAATTGCCTTTTATGTCAACGATTCTCTCTAGGGCTGTAGTCAAGGAAGAAAGCAATTCCGTTTTTGTACTTGTCGTTAACCGATTGTGGAATTGATGCAGAAGCAGAACAAAAATGTATTCTGCTGGAGGCAAATGTTGTGCAGTTCATTGTATTGATTACCATTTGCATGTGTTTCAGCTGCGTTATTAAGAGCCTTGTTCAATCTGAAATATCACGAAGTGCTTGTAGATACGATCACGAATGATCGATTAGTATTTGGAAATCAAAAAATATTCTAAAATGTCTCTCCATACAGAATAAGCAGTATAGCTTTTGTTCTAGTATTTTGCACTGCGTCATCTCCTGATCGTAGCTTTGTCAAATTTTTATTCTTTATATCTTGTTGAGTCCTGTTTGTTCTAACCGAAAAGGTAAGCACAAAACTTGGTATTCCGTAAGAAAGTTCGTACTTTGTTATTTTTAAACTGCTGAAGATCGTCGCTTCCGTATAATATTGCGATATCTTTCACATGTATGCATGCTAGCCAAATTACTCATCACTGCATTGAAGGTATCCTCTTTCATCTTCATATTAAACACGAACAAACTCCCAAGTACTCCCAGAGATGCATAATATCCAATAATGCGCCTTTCAGCATGCCATTAAAGGCGAACAAAGATGATCTTACTGACTTGTAATGCGTCAAGTTATGATGTTTCAGGTGCGATAGTCTTTGACTATTTAAAAGAGTGCTGTTTATTTCAAACCTTGACGCTGTATTTAAGGATAGTACCCCTTCATTTTGTCACTATTTTGCATATCTTTCTTGGCATATCTAAACTTACTTGTGACTCTATGGCCATAATTATGTTGACGTGCCATTAACCCCTGTCTATTCTCTCTGTACAAACACATCTGCATGCATACATAGGGTAACACAATTGATAACACACACACACACACACACACACACACACACACACACACACACACACAACACCATACATACAACAATATAACCATACAACCATACATACATACAACCATACAACCATATATTCATACATACATACATACATACATACATACATACATACATACATACATACATACATACATGTACATGCATACACAGCACTGATAATTCATATATACATATATACAGTTTTGTATTCGTTTACGATTCACTCATGGCTCGAGTAACACGGCATGAATGCAGTATGCAATTTATTGCTTTCAGAGTTAAGCACGCGGGCTTAAAATATATACGATCATCCAAAGACGTCGGTGGATACCTGGGATTTAAACATGATCATGATGCCACTAATCCAGAGGGATCAGCGTAAGTTTCAGAGAGAAAAACGGAGAGAGACAGAGAGACAGAGATTGGTCTTTTCAAAGACAACATTTTTTGTAAGTTAGTCGTTTTTAGCCAAGAATAAATAGACTGTAATATATACAAACTGTACAATGAATCCAAGGAACAAACCATGATTCCGACAAAATCCAGCACTTGTCTTGTTATTGTTTAGTTTGACGTGATCATGCAGTCTATTACAAGTAAGATTTTATTGTTGTTATATAAGTTAGAACCTATGTTTCAAAAAGACATACAATGCACACACACACACACACACACACACACACACACACACACACACACACACACACACACACACACAGATTAATTCTGAATCTTAATCACACACTTCTACATGTGATGATCTACTTTCTACTTGAAGTTTTATATTAGTGTTGTTTTGACCTTAATGTTTCAGAGTTCACATCTTTCCAAAGTGTTATGAAAGAATCTGCTCTAATTTCTTGGTTTTCTTGATAAATATGAAAATATTCTAATATTTGTGTTTCACTTATGGTTTCAACCTTATGTTGATGTTTGTTATAGCAATATATTAAGTTTATCCTAACTAAAATGGAGAATATTGTGAAATATTAATGAGCCACAAGTTCCGCACAGTGTTAACTTTATACTTATCTTTTAAATTTTAATATATGAGTTTTGGAGCGCAGGTGTTGATTTTCTGACACATAGTTTTGAACATACATTGGTTCAATTATTTCTTAAATTTGTTAATTCTTTGTTTAATATTATTTACAATCTACATACAAAATATAAAGGAATCGTTTCAAATATCTTTCATGGCCGTACATTTTATTTTCTCCTTTTTTCTTTAAAAGATACAGTGTTTTCCTTTTTTCTTTTGTTTTAAAGTTTTGGACAAATTTATGCGATTTTCAATAAGTGGACTGGTTGGATAATACGATCTTGTCTGATGTGCACTATATCTCTTCGTGCTTTTTAAAGTCTGTTTTTGTACATATTTTAAAAGTGTCGTTTCGCGCACTATATACATTAATATGTAAACTCGACATCTGTCAAGAAAAAATAAGACAAAGATTCCCGAAGAAAGCCTTATTCTCATAAATCTTTTTCTATCGTGTAAATACAAATTGGTGCTTACGCAACCCAAAACTTCTTACGGATGCAGTGGAATGCAGGGACACAATGCAACAATTGCCGTGGTCACAATTCGCAAATATTTGTTCAATGCATTGTGATACACAAGTTACCCACCTTGTATTTTGTACGATCGTGTAATTAGCGAACCATGAAATTAAATTGTGTTAAAAATTAAATCATCATCTTCCTTGTTATTATTATTTATTTTCAGATACAGCTTAATACGGAATGCCAAGGCAAGGGCAACGGTAGAGGGCGTGGGTACGATAAGGTTCCGGAGGTATGCGGTGGAATATCGTGAACTTTATACGTGGATCGTCATTGGGGTAGAACAAGCAGATATAACACAGGTATTGTTAATATTTCCTGTATTCGCCCTTTCTTAATATTAGAGGAGATGACAATATAGAAGTAATCCATAAAAGGTGAAAGAAATGGCCTGCTCAATGATAAAAATAAGTCTCACATTATATAATGAAATGAATAGAAATATGCACACGTAACTACAAGAACAACACAGTTTACTTTGTAAAATGTATCCGCATTCTATGAGAAATCTCAAGAATGCTATTTCTGCCTTTTATCCGCTGAAACAAGAAGGAATGCAGAAGTTTATAGACTAATATAATCAGTCCTGCTCGACTTAGATGTTCGTTCCTTTGGCTCAAAAATCACGAGACAGTATATGTCCCAGTGGATAATCTTTATAAGGATATACACAGCGCTGTGTCATTTTAAAGTATTATAGACTATCCACTGATGTAAATAAACAAGTAAATATATAAAGATATACAACATTTACAAAGCTATCTCATTTAGTTTTTCTGTCTCTGTATGTTCGTCAGTCAGTCTGTCTCAATAGTATCGCAATGGACGTATCAGATTCTAATAGCTGAGATAAGCAAACGCCTTCTGCAATCCATAACTTTACTATCTATAGCCCGATCGTTTCACGCGAGTGTATGCGCTATGGGGCACTAAAAGATAATTCTAACGCTAGTGAGAAAGATTTTGGAAATACACTTATTAACTTTTGGAAATAGAATTACTAACCGCTTTGGTCTTGTAAAGCATGACAACGGTAACCCGTCAAAATGCTGCAATCGCAGGTGAGGATAATTATGGTTTGGTTTTTTTAGTATACGGTGTCATTGTTGTCGCCCTTTACATTTCTAACATCATACTCTTTGCAAACACACTGGGTACTATTCGCCAACGTATACGATTTTTGCGCAGCAAAAATATGGTAGCGTGTTGATTTACATTTTGGAAGCGTAAATGATTTTACGAAGAAAAATCTACTGGGTAATAGTTGCTCGATTAACACTGTCTGTAAAGTAGTCAACTATTCTGAGTCACTAACGCCGCAGTTTAGTATCTGTGCGCGAAGACGTCGGAGGTTTTTCATTTCTGCTGGCACCATTTAAAACTCAGCCATGTTAATTATGTTCAATAGCCATCGAGTAGTGATTATTAATCGTACTGAGACTACATCATACTGCGGTGACAATTTCCAAATAAACACGTATTTGTGAATGCAGACGTATCGAAAACATTATTTTACCAGCAACTCCATACACACCAGTTGCTATCGATACAACTCTGACAAGAAATACGATTGGCATAGCTACAACAATTGCTTTTGTTGTAATTCTAGCAACACCATGATTACAGTGGGCCCGATGGTAGTTCCACCTATGGTACATAAAACTTTATATATACATCTGTAATTATTGCGCAACGCGGTTCTCTGCGAGATTTCATTTTGAAGTTGTCCTGCTTCGATTATTTTTGGCGTCGCTAACATCGATGGTCTACCGTATTTCTTCTATGAATAATGAGATCGCGAAGTGAAATTGTTCAATAGGTTGGTTTTATCCAGGTGCAAGACGCACACGCACTTTAACCTACTTCCCATACTGGTGCAACTAAAAACATCTTCCTGCTGAACCATACTGATTTAGCCGTTGGTTTGTGTCTGAAACGATTGTACTCGTTTTCGGCCAAAGAACGGTTAAATGAAGTGTGCACTTGTTGAATAATAATGGAAATTTCTTTCTCTTCTTAGTTGCCTCAGTGTTGGTGCAACATAATTAACAGTGAATATTAATTCAACCTTTGCAAAAACAATCCCTGGGTGTTGTCACGAATGTTGGTATAGTCAGAGATCGATTGTTTCTTCTTTAAATACGTTACCTAATCATAATACCTTAGGAGAACTATTAGTACTACCTCGTAAATCCTGCCTTCCCAGATCTATTTTTGCTAAAGGGAGTTAAAGTTGTCGGCCGACCTATGTGGCGGTCAGGCAGAGTGATATCCCCTTAGGTATAAGACTTTGCAGAAAAGCCTAAGAACAAATCAGTTACTACTTCTGCTTGCGCCAAGAAGCACGTTCTCGTCACGAGCTTTCTCGCAAAAGCCAGAATCTACGTGTAAGTTATACCGTTACAAGTTGAAGGAGTACTTCACCTTTAAGGAAAGCATAATCCATCTATATTTCCAACGTTTCCTTTTCCTATCACTACAACGTTCTGCCTTTACAAGTTGCTAACGCTCTGTCGGCATCACACATTTAGGAACTTGCACAGGGAGCCTAAGCGGTTTCACATTCAGTTCGAACTATAATGACTTTGTACGTGCAGATCTCTAGTGTGTATAAAAACTCCTACTATATGTGTAATTCCATTGCGAACGGGTACATATTGCTGAGTTTCTATTCCAAGGCATTCGTAGCGTCCGGGCGCCAACTTCAATGATTTTACTTGCAGGCCTTTTTTTCCCTACAAGTATTGCCTCATAATGGATATTGTCGTACCTACTTTGTACGTTTCTATAACGGTGCCTCAATTCCCTTTATATGAAGGTTTTTTGTGTGTAATGTAGACACTTGTACATTTCTGTATTGCTTCCGCACTGGTCAAACAAGTACATGCCAGCGTTCTATAAACAGTTTTTTTCAGTCACGTCCTGCTCCTGTATCTTTATATAGGCAACACTTGAGTCATGTTTATCTGCATAAACATTCCATCGTATTTAACGAACACTAAGTCACTCACAGGGGTAGCCTCTGCAGCTTCACAAGATAGGTACTGTGTACATTATTTATATGTAAGCATGTCTATGCTTGTTAGAAACTCATTCTATATGTATAATTCCATCATTTCTGTTATGTATAGGTGAGTTTCATTTACCACGTCATCCTTAGCCTTGGACCGCCATGCTTAATAATTCTACCTGTACATGCCTTGACCTTACTACAGATGGCGTTACAATTGAGATCGTTTGCTATTACTTTTCTCTAGCTAACCATCATTTGGTATTGCTCTGCACCCGCAAGGTATTCAACATCACATATGCAGGCGCAAAGGATTATAACTTCTCCCCTTTACAGTTTGTATTGTCGTTATATTTTATATGTATGCTATATTGCTTTCTTATACTGTCTGTTATCAATTTCTGGGTCAACTTTTTACAGATATAGCCCTGCACGAACTTTGGGTTCTTAAGACAGGTGCAGGGCTACAGTTTTACTCGTTTGTACTGTTATGTATAGGCTCGTTCAAAAGTAACAAAAGAAAAGAGTGAAGACAACAGGCTTTGTAAGTTTTAACAAAAATAATTTATTTCCCAAGAAAACACGGTGAAGAGGTGAAAATATGAAAGAGGACTTACGGTTTGTGAAGAAAATCCAAACAGTTATCCTAGTACTGAAAAAATACAAGTTCTATCACTAAATAATTTTAACTGAATCCAGATTCGAATCTTGATGACGTTCCAAGGTGGAGGGTGATGACGTCAGGTGAAGTCTTTACACAAATGTCAGAATTTCACGTTGAACCACAATTTGTACTGTACTATTCCAATTTAGAATGAATTTCACTGAATGTCTTTGTCCTAAACCACTTGTGTAGTTCTCCAGGGAAAAATAAATTATTATTTAAAAAGTAGATGAACTCCTATAGCTGTCATCCATAACAAGACACATCTCGAGCTCTACAGATGTAAAGAAAAATAAACTCTTTCCAGCACAAGGAAGAATAATACCTTCTTCTCAAGATATAAGAACGACTCTGACTATTTCACAGGAACCTAAGTGTTTAGAAACTGACCTAAGACGTCATTTCATGCACACGAACGAAGAACGCGTGGTTATTTCATCATCTAACAATCGCAGTACAAGATGTAAACACATATGCTTAGAAATGACCTTGGCCACAACCAATCGTTTATGCTGGCTATTTATCCACCCGGCAATCTAAAATAATGCTTACGCAAGCCGAGAGTCATATTTACGTTCTAAATAAACACGATGTTTCTTTCAAAAACATCAGATCCTGTGAATATAATCATCATCATAATAAAATATAATGATACAAAAATGGAATTAAAAGAATTCAAAATTTTAACACACATGTAATTAAACTACATGGTCGTAACAGTACATATTAGAACTATTGGCAAAGCACAAACATCACAGTTCAGGACGAAGACGTTACCAGTCTGCATGCTGACATTTCCTCAGTGAGAAACTTTATGGGGACAAGGGACATAAATTAACTTACCCTTCAGCCACGAAGCGTCAGACATTGACAAGCTCTGAAACAGCTCCGGCATCCAGGTAAACACCACAGACTCAGCAGTTTTGGCAACTTTCTGTCTTGCCTCCTCGGAGTTCGAAGTTGTTCCTATTCCGGAAGATTGAGGGGCAGAGCTAACAAAGAGCCAAATTCTCTCTCATTCAACATGTATACAGACAATTTACATGGATCAAAAATCCCATAACCCGTCCCAACTAATGATCCTAACACTATCCTCCAAACACCGATGGCCTATTTCCGTTGCGACCCGCCTAAGTCTCTTTGCTCAGTAGCTGTCTCAAACTCACGGTTTCTAATTCAGGGTGTTCTATGACTTTAGTGAGCGACAGACCTCGTCACTCTTCGACAGCTAAGTCTCACGCATTACCAGGGACCTTAAGCCACACCTCATCATATTATGGAATAAAATGATGTTGCTTGTTCTCCAGTTCTGTCATCTATTCTACACTATCTTATGCCAGGGGACGATTCAGCCTTCCTAGCCTCCATTGAAGTAGTTATCCGCGTGTGACCTCCCGAGTTTTGTCCTCCTCCTCCCAATCCATCAACAGCCTGGACCAGAGCCCCTGCATCTGTTGATCTTAAGAAGGTACGAAAGAGTCCGATTTAAATTACTTCCGCATTCTGAGTTAGTTACAGACGTTCTGACCCTCCTTTCACCATCAGTTTCTCGGCGGTTCTACCTTTGTTCCACACCAGCCGAGTAATGGTGCATGTCAAGACCATTTCTATGGCGGCAACATCAAGTTACCTGGACGACATCCTGCAGAAACATCAGTGAGTTAGATCTAGCAATACATGATAACCCTTGTTATCAGTCTGGACTTTTCGTCAACAAACAAAACTCCAGCCTAGTACAATCTCAAAAATTTGATCACCTAGGCATGGAGTTCAATCAACATGCAACATATTTCGTGCCCCTCAGGACCCAGCATTGATATCCGAACCATGGTAGCACATTAACTTCAAGGAAACTAATATCCGCAGGGGAATCCCTTCGCGTACTAGGCTTACTCAAAGCGGCAGCGGACCTCATGGACCTAGGTCGCCTTCTTATGCGCCAATTGCAAATGTTTCTTCTCTACGAATAGAGTCTTAAAGTTAGCCCACCTTTCACCATCTGCGACCAATTGAGGCACCATCTGTGAAATCGGGGCAACCTAACTTGGATCACGGCAGGTATACATCTACAAGTACAACCGTCCGACATTACAGTATGTAACGATGCAAATGCGTGAGGCTGGGGGGGCCCACCTACTACAATCCCTTCGGGAAGCCAGCGGTGCATGCTTTCCTCTGGAACGACATCTTCATATAAATATTTCTGGAGATGACGACCATTGTGAAAGCATTGCACTGGCTTCAGGAATATTTGCATGGCAAGGCAGTTCTCATTCTGTCCGACAACTCTACAGTAGTTTCTTATCTCAAACGACAAGGAGAAACCAAGTCCCAAGACCTTTGTGTCCTGACGTGGGACTTTATAAACTGGTGTTGTCAACAACAAATCGACGTACAAGTTTGCCATATCCCAGGGTTTCTAACGTACTAGACGAAGTTTTGTCCCGGAACAATCAACTACACAGACAGACTGGTCTGTTCATCACTCGGTTTCTCATTCTGATATGTACCCGATGAAACCGACCGTTTGTGGACCTGTTTGCGACAAGGTCGAATACCAATTCCAAACTTCGTATCTCAAGTCGCGGTTTCTAACTCTGGGTAGCCGACGCTCTATCGATAGATTGGAACGGCCTGGATGCATACGCCTTCCCTCCAACACCTCTAGTTCCAAAAGTGATACAGAAAGGATGATAATCAAAGTGTCGCCTTATCCTCATTGTACCACAAAGATGGGAGAAGTCGTGGATCAACGATTTCCTCAATCTCGCAACGGAAACACCTCGGAAAAATCGCATGTTCCCTCGTCTTATCTTAATTTGGATTAAGGTCGCATTCGCCCATTAGGGCATGTGCGACCGGTTAGTGCACCCACAGGGGCTGTTAGATTTTTTCGAGGGGGACGGTGGTGTGCCACATCCCCAAACGCATTAGTGCACTCACAGAGTGCTGATAGATTTAGCCGACAGGTCGTGGGACAATAAGTCCCATTCGACCTGTATGAAAGGCTATCATGAGTGGGAATGGACCCAACACACACTCATACTGAAGGAATGAAATGCCTCTCTACTGCGGTATGAGACGTCGAGTTTGATTGGGCAATTATCATATGACGTCACCCTGTATACAAGCTCTTCGGGGCACCTGATTTAGACGAGTGGGAATCGGCCCACGCACTCGACTTTTAATGTCCGAGTAGGCAGGGAGGATAAGGACCAGGGAGGAGATACCAAACGCCAGGAAACTTACCTGAAACGCCAGAATTAATAATATCAAATTCAACCCAGTTGTCTATATGATGGGTGTTTCCTATTACCAATTTTGTGGAAGCCACAGTTGCAATTAGAGTCACGGATTTTAGTTTAAATTTTCCTATCTTGTAATTTATTTTAAAAGTACATAGTGTACATAGTTTATTTAAATAAAAATAAATCGGTCTAAGACACCAAAAATAATTTTTGATAGCCGAGTTAGGTATTGTGGTTTTAATTTAGAACGGTGGCCAAAGGAAGTTGTTTCATTCCTATCCAGAGCTACTGAACCTGCACGTCTGGATCATATTAAACAGGCCGTCAGAAAAAACAATTCTCACAACCAGTCGAGGAGTAAATCGCTCTTGCAGGACGTCCCTCCACTCAGAAAGCATACGAAGGGAAATGGCACGTTTTTTCATCAAGTGGTGCACAAACAAATACATAATACCTCTTCAGGCATATATACCGCAATAGCTAATTCACTCTGGCTCCTCGTAGAGACAAATTCACGATGCACACTCTAAAAGTTTACCGTTCTACGATCGCTGAAAGGATATCGGACGAAACAAGGACATATCCGACCTACTCTCCAACTTTGAGTATACACGACCATAAACGTTAGCCATATGGCCAATGCGGAACTTATTATGGGTATGAACTGGCTGAACAAGATATATATGAACCACTTTAAGGGTATCTCTGGCGCTTCTTTCATACAGGACCTGCCTTCCTCATAGTGTTAGCGACTTCACGCAGAATTAGCGAAATACATGCCCTATCAGCAGACCCGAATTACCTGCAATTCCGACAAGACGCGTCACTCTTATTCATATCGGCGTTTTCTTCATTGCCAAGAACCGACTTCCTTCCACGGATTACCAGATTTTCATCACGAAACCTCTGTCTAGTCTGGACACATCAGCTGAAGGCCACCTACAAGACTCAGTTCGGGCTTTCAGGTGGTACCATACAAGACAGAACCTTTGCGTGTCCTCTTAAAACAGGACAGGATATACCAGCACAGACTATCTCGTCCTGGATTAAATGGGTTATTCGCTCAGGATATAGGGAAATAACCTCAGCTCAAATGAACATATTACGCATTTCGGCTCACGAGGTTAGAATAGTTGCCACCAGCCTAGCATTAGACCGGAACGTTTTGCTAAACGACATCATTCAGATTGTGGATGGAGATATGAGTCCACATTCTCGTACCTATTCTCCTAGGCTATTATGATTGGGTAAAGTATTTAAAGAAGAAATACATTTTTCCCAGACAATATGATTCTTCGAGAATACTTACACTATCGTCATACACCTACACCCCCAGACTCTCAGTAGGTACATCTATAGAGAGCGTGCCTTCAGCTTCAGTAGTAACTTAGGTAGTCTTAGATTTTGCCGCAGTCTTACACCTACGGGGAGATCACTCTGCCTGACCGCCACCTGGATCGGCAAACAGCTTTTAGCTCCCTTTAGGTAAAAGTAGTATCTTGGAGGCTTATATTTGCGAGGTAGTAGTAGTTTTCCTAAGGTATTATGATTGGGTAAGTATTTTCGAAGAAACATATTTCACTAGGAAAATTGGTTTCTCTTACATAATTGTGTACGCGGACGTAGATACAAGTACGTGTTTAGTAGATACAAGAAAGCGGAACGGTTGACCTCTAAAGATTTAATGCGGGTCGCAGATGCACTTTCGCCCCTAATATGGCCGTGGCTGTTTCAGGTTGATTTAGGTAAAGAAGTCCTTGGAGTCCGTTCTGCGTTGTTAACAAAACATAAGGTGATTGTTAGACATGTTAAGACATATTGATTTTCAGGGACAGTCCACGTGTTACCATTTGATGTTCGCTGGCGAACGATCAGCCAATCTGCGAAGTTGAGCATTTGAGGGATTTTAGGACGTTCTCGCAGATAAAGAACTACCAACAAAGTCTATGTTATTGCGTTATCGCATCATTCGTGAGTTGATTGGGAAACGTGTTGTTTCTGTACGCATAAGTGGTGATTCCGTTGGACATATCCGTCACATGGTATCAAGGTGGGACAAACTCTCACTTGTGCAGCGATCCATACCTATTAGATGTTCCTTGACCGTATCAGATTCGCTATGTGTGCGTCGCTGCTGAAGACGCTCCACATCAGAGAGTTTGCGCGCATGAAATGCCAGGTCAGTAACAAGCCTGCGAAACATGTCCTGTTCAATATCATGGACAAGGTCGACACTGATACGTTTGCGGGGCTCTCCATTGTCTTACCGAACACGGCAATGTTCACGAGTTTAAGGAAATCGTTCTCAAACTCGTTCCTGGCCTTTGTGTGTAGATCATTCATTTGAATGTAAGGTGCCATTGAGGCATTCTGGCGTAGCCCTAGCAACCAGTGTGTATGGGACATAGGCACACCTGCTCGACTATGGTACTGCAGGTTTCTCAGATGTGCATAATTAAGCTTGATGAAGATGTTTGGAACCAGTTTGACGCATTCTGTAAGGGGCGACACAACTGCTAAATGATTTGGCATTGATACAGAGACATCCACTACTTGGGTACAGTCATTGCTTCTTATGCTAGTAAGTCGTCGTTGTGAAGGCGGTGGTGGTTTTCTGGATACTTTTGGTCATGTTCAGGAAAGTACCCTATGTTGCTGTTATAATCGTACCCACGTATATGTTTTTGTATATGCACATTTATGGTATCAATACAATAAAACCGTCAAACAGGCATGGGCTGCATCATCGCGTATCCGGAAAAGTTGGTGACGTCAATATACACAATGTAACCTTTCGGGAGAGCCGCTTTATATCTGTCCACGGTAGCGGTAGCCCTCCTATGATATACCACCACGTTCAATAAACAGATGCTGATCAATGTTATTCAATAGTTCCAACAAGATTTTTGATTTTGATAGTGAAAAGCATCTCAAGCCATCCCTGGGGACGAAAGCGCGCGCCTGAAATGAGACTGTATATTCGCATAGCTGTATCACGAAATTTCTCGAAAACATCCGCGAGCAACAAGACATCAGTGCACAAATAGTCACCAATGCTTTTACAACGAAATGCCGTCCAGAACGTTTTTGAATGCATTTCATATTTGGAGCCTAGATTTTCACTGTCTGATGGTGACAACTATGTTTCCTTAAAGTTTCGAAATGATCCAAATATTGACACGGATATACTCCTTCACTAAGCATTAAAGACGAGCCATTTTTCATGACGGTTTGGTCCATGCGGGTAACTGAATTCGTAATTATTTGCTTTACTAAAAGCGTCACCATATGGGCGAGTGATCTTAAAACGATTATTAAATTTCGCTGCAGGGTTGCTCATGAGTTTGTGAAGAGAGGAGTTTAGAAACTACAGTGAATCGATGAATTGCAGGTGAACAAGCGTACACGTCATATATTCTTCGTTGTTGTTGGTGATACCACTTGTTGGTGCATTTGACGCCGGTATTACTGCTTCGTAATCAAGTGGCTATCATACCCACGCAGGTTATAAATTAGTAACGGAATTCTTGTTTTGTTGGATCAATTCGTCTCTTCAGACTGCATGCTTTATGTGCGGCCCCTAGGTATGCACCAGTGATGTGGCAGTGATCTTGAACTTTGGTATCAGTCCCAAAGGGACAAATACAAATCCAGCAATGAGTTGTAGCAGAAAATGTTTGAATATCATCATTAGTCATAATCATGTCTTCCGGCGAGGAGAGCTGATGTCGAATCCATATCGCTGTATTTTCGAGAATTTAAGAAATACATCAACCCAGTCCTAGCCACGATATCACGTTGGTGGCTCGGTCAATCCATCACATCTGACTACAGTGTAGCAAACCCAGGCATAGAACATTTTAAGCTATTCGTATTGTGTTCGACTGACCTCTGGGGTGTCCACAGTGAAACAGTGAAGAATTCGAAGTCTGCATTAATTATACACGGTACTTTCATCCTGCGTTGCACCGCAATGAATTTCAAAATGTTTCTGCTGGATTCTGTCGTGATTGTATGCTGCGGTTTTCACCAACGCTGCCTCCGAAAAAGTCATGCTCGTCAATCAGCTGTTGCGTGGTAAATAAATGCAGACAACGTGCAAGAACTAAAATAGCTTACAGTATTAGGAATGAAATCCAAAATTTTCTATAAATTCCTAAAGTATCGGCAATCCAAATAAGTTCCAGAGGTATTCAAAATGATGTCCTCTAATGTACTTATGTATAAACAGTGCAGCAAAATCACAATGATACAATGCAAAATTGTTTTTAAATGAATTCACAGTAATTCCGTAACAGCTCTTAAATATTCAAATGTCTTTAGGTGAAATCACAGTATTTAGGTGACAGTTATTACTACAAATAGTCTGAATATTTCAAGTACTGTAATTCCAACGAATGCGTAAAATACATAAAGGAATCAATCTCAGTATAACTGAATGACTTTCAAGGCTGCTAGTATTGCTCCGAACGCCTAACTCTACGTAATAATTCCCTTATATACAAAGCGATCTCGTAGTTCCATAAATAAATGACAGACATATTCCTTCTAGAATTGTTTCATCTAGTGAAAAGGTCAGATGTTATCCAATCATAAATAATGTCGGACTGGCTTTTCAAGAACACATTGCCTCGTCTTATCACGTGATGTTTTTCCTGCATTTAACAGTACTACACAACCTTGAAACTTATAAATGGATCTACGCACTTGATACATGACTCATCTTTAAAGATCTTTTTATATTTAAAATATTAACTAAATAACCCTTACAAAGCTGTAATCATGAATGATAATACATATGACATTGGTATACGTAACAAGATTTAGCGGCATAGTCAATGAAAACCAAGAACAATATCTGTTCTAAGTCAAGTGGTGCCAGAGCGTTGCAACGTTGATACAATTCCTGGACGCATCTTCGATGAACGCTCTCTAGCGTCTTTGCTTGGTGCGTATTCGGGATCAATGATTACATGATAATCTTCGAAATCACCATGACGTTTATGTAATTTAAATCCTGAAATTTGGCGTTGCTGAACTTGGGCACATTACTGAAATTAGACCCGTTGCCGAATTTGGGTTCGTTGATGTTAATCTGTAATACGATGAGTTCTTATCCGTCACTAACCATGTGTGCAATATCGGCCCGCTTGGGTTGTGGAGAAATTCTGATATTTTATTTTGCTCTTCTCTTGCACGAAGCTGTCTCGTAGTCTGACTCAGTTCTACCATCAGTCCTCTTAGCTCAAGTATGTCAGCGTTTCTTGCACCTCCTGTTATTTCGATATTACGCTCGAGCGCGGAATATATATGTGGTTGCATTGACAAAGTTGACCTTACAAATGGCTGTTGTTTATTCGGCACAAATAGCAAATTGTGATGGTGTATATATGAGTCCTAATAACTCAGGTATTCTGGTTTTTCACATACCAATTGGTATTCTTATCCCACGCCCTAGCGTTATTTCCCTTAGTTACAGTCGGCATACTGACATATAAGGGGAAATTATCGTCTAATCCCATATTCCGTAAAAAATATTGTACGCGTTATTACCTTAAAAAGATCAGAACCTGCAGTCGCTTCAATCCTGGTTATTATTTAATTGACTTATATATCTATGTGATCGACAGTGTTGGCATTTTCGGTGTTTCTACAATCATATTGTCGGGTATTTCTACAACAATAGGTTCTATATTTATAGCGTTGGCAGATCTTTGCGGGCGCGCAAGATAGTACTTGCGAACAGATGCACATAGCCGACAAAGATGATTCAAATGCTTCTGTAAAGATAGATATTTTCAGAAATGTAAATCTTGACAACAATGGCACCGCATACACAAAGGCGGAATTATCTGCACCTGTGGCAGCAGATTTCAGGCGGGGTAGCCGCTTATGCAAACAAAGAGTTTTGCAATTATATTTCCTAAACTTTATCTTTGTATATTTGTATTATTAAAAATACCAACAAAAAAAAACAACAAAAAAACATAATATCAATTTCATTATTTTAGGTAGATGATTTTGCTTCGCAAAGTCTCACAGGCTGGTGAATTGTCTTTTAATATCCTGTATCATATGCACTCGCGTGTGACAATCTGGGTAAAAGTAGTAATGTCATATACGTATATATGTATAATCTCTCACTATTACTTCATTCTTCTTTCAGAAATACCAGAAGTATTTCGACTATCCAATGATATCCTAAGTGTGGAGGACGAGCCTCGTGTCATCGTGTTAACGTTGGTATTACGTTGAGTTGGGAGCCTGATGGCAGACGCAGAGAGAGAGAGAGAGAGAGAGAGAGAGAGAGAGAGAGAGAGAGAGGGGGAGGGAGGGAGAGACAGACAGACAGACAGATAGACAGAGCTACATCAGTTATTTTCATTCATAAAATGTATATGTTGTCAAATCAGCAATATATTTGGACTGGAACAAAGATAAGCAAGAACATAAAAATAATAATTAATAAATACGACCACATAACCAGTCTTTTAGAAATCTGTCTCATTTCGTGGTCGCTTAACTTATGATAATTGGGTTTTCAAATTCGACGCATTCTGCTTTATTTACGAAAGTTTTAGTGTTATGCTGATGCTAAAAAAAATTCGGAATAATAAATTGTTTAATGAATTTACGAATTGCTGTTGTTTCATGACATCTTTAGAATTGATACCAGACCAGCCCTAACTTTGGGCCATAGTTGCAGCGATTTCACCACTAAACTTCCATCTACAAGGTTCATTTAATTAACGGGCTAGCACGGGCTAGCATGTTTCCAACAACCGTAAAGGAAAACTCATTTGTTAAATACTGGACATGTAAAACAATATCCCGTGTTTTACGTTTTTTGCTTAAGCAATATTTAAACTACCTCTTCATTATAAGATTTTGAATGTAAATGGTTGTTACAATATATGATATTAATACTTTATGAAAGGGATCATGAAGACAAAGATTACATAATTCATTTCTCTCTAAATAAGCTTAGCATTTAACCCAAGAGGCTCTGTACATGTATTTGCTTTTTATAATATACTGCTGCATTATTGCTATATTTGTTTATGTCATACTGGTTCCATCAAAGCTATTTTTTTGTAATCGTCAGCGTTTTTAACTTTCACAGTCTGTCCGATTGTAAAATAATACAGATGCGCCTGATTTTATGTTATGTCATTTTCTTATCATTCGTTTAATTTTAAGTCAACCAAATTATACTACACATGAAAATAGTATATATTTGCAAAGCGTTACTACGTAATATAAGTCAAATAGATCAGTCGTAGCGGTGTCTGTCATTTGTATCGAATGCTGTATTTTGAGTTGATTGTAAACGGGCAAAGTGTTTGAAATGTGATAAAATAAACTAAGTCTGAAATACTTGAAATTTTAAACAGTGTATTGTTTAGTTTATTGCATTACCATATATACTTATGTGAATGCCATCAATGTTACGTTGATAGATATGACTCTAATTTATATATATATATATATATATATATATATATATATATATATATATATATATATATATATATATATATATATATATATATGAGTGTGTGTGTGTGTGTGTGTGTTCGAACCAGTTATGTGCATGACATGTTACGCTGATAGATATGACTCCAATTTCATGTGTATGTATGAATGTATGCATCCATGCATGCATGCATGTACATTCGTACGTACGTACGTGTGTATGTATGTGTATATGGATGGATGGACGGATATGTATGTATGTATGTATGTAAGTATGTATGTATGTATGTATGTATGTATGTATGTTTGTATGTATGTGTCTTCGGAGCACTAGGAGCGCCTCATAACAGGAAAACAAAACACAAGAACGAATGAAATAACAAAATGTAATAACAATATGAGATAAATATAAAAGACAATAACCCTTTTTGACCCACAGCAGTTTCCAAAAGGAAAATAATAAGCGCAACGAATGATGTCCTTGGACTTGCAGACGGCGTGCACCCTGAACTTAATCAGCTGTTGAAACATTTGGCATCTCTCTATCTCTTGTCCAGCAGTTCATCGTAAATTTCAACAAGGCTCTGAATATACAAGTCGTCAAGTCGGATTGCTTCGGATTTAATCAACTGATTCCAAGCCTAAACTAACTTTTTTGCTTGCGCTTTAGTGCCGTGTTGCCCTAATATGGCGCATACACTTTTCTGTAAACGAATATTTCATTGTTTAGTCTTGTTTCAATGGTAAAACCTTTAAGTCTCTGAACTACATATACATTTAGCCTTATTCGTCATAATCATCTATCCACTGTGGCAGATACGTTATTTTTCTTTTCCATATTTAAATGGTATGCGAGGGAAAATAGCTGTTTTAGGTTGATCAAGGCAACCACTCGATGCCGGCTTAAACAGTGGTTTCGACCTTGTTGCGCTTGTTGCTACAATTCTTACATGATGCCATTTTGTCCTGACAGAAATCCATTTTTGTCCCGTAAGCACAAAAGTGTCATAACATTTAATACTCCATTCTCGGTCAGAGTTTGCTTAAATACTGACTGTCAGAGAAGTTATGAAATACCTCAGGAATATTTATTCAATGGATGCCTCATGCGAGCGCTATCAATATTATTACTTCGTATGTGTCTTCAGCCATTGAGAAATATAGTAAGACCTGTGTAGTTCAACACTATTAATGCCAACAAGCATGTATGGAGAAAGGTGGCCACTGAGCTCCATTACAAGCAAAATTGCTTATTTACGTAGCCAAATGTTTAGTTGGTGTTTCGTGTTAATCTTTGAGGAGTCAGCACTCTACGGTTCAGACAGAAAACAGACAGTTGATGCTGAATTTCGAGTGAGATTTTTCACGATCTCGCAATCTTGGCTATTAGTTTCTTTTTTCATTTCACTTTGTCGATTACAACAGAAATGTATGCAATGAGCGACGCTGCACGTATGTGAATTTCTTTGAATACGTTACCCAATCATAATACATTAGGAAGACTACCACCACCTCGCAAATTCAGCCCTCCCAGATGCTAGGTTTTGCTAAAAGGAACCAAAAGTTGTCTGCCGAGCAATTTGGCTGTCGGGCAGAGTTATCACCCCTTAGATATAAGACTTGGCGGCACAGTGTAAGAATATCCAAGTTATTACTTCTGGTCGTGCCAAGAAGCACGGTCTCGTCATGAGAGACCTCGCAAAAGCCAGAATCTACGTGGAAGATATACCACTACAAGTTGGAGAAGATTTTCACTTCTAAGGAAAGTATACTCCACCTCGGGGACCCGAGTGGTCTAAAGCGCTCACCGTTACGGATCACTGCCATCTCACCTCTGTCTGCGTGGGTTCGAGTCTCGGATTCGGCCAATGTGGGTGAGTGAGAAAGCTTGCCAGTAGCTTCTCGTGGGTCGGTGGTTCTTTCCGGAGTTTTCCCGGGTTCTTCTTCCACCATTTATACTGGCCGCCATGTATAGTCTATCTTGTTCTGAAAAATGGCGTTAAACCCTACAACAACAACAACTATTACTCCATCTATATTTCCAACTTTTTCACTCTTTTTATCACGACAAAATTCTGCCCTCACAAGTTGCCACACTTTGTCGTCGTCACACATTTAGGTACTTGCACGTGGAGCCTAAGCGACTTCACAGTCAGTTTGTGCTATATTTATGTATACCTGCAAGTCTCTCATGCTCATCTAACTCCTATATATGTGTGATTCCTTTAAAATGGTACATATTGGCGAGTTCCTATCGAAGGCTTTCGTAGCGACCGGGCGCCAACTTTAATGTATTTACTTGTACGGGCGGTCTCTGGGCCTTTCCCCTACAAGCATTGCTTCATAATGTATTTTATCGCACCTACTGTGTACGTCTGTAATGGTGCATTAGTTCCCTTTTACTCGAAGGTTTCTTTGTGTGTAATGTAGACACTCTGGTACATTTCTGTATTTCTTCCGTTCTGGTTGGATAAGTATAGGTCAGTACTCTATATCTGGTTTATTCAGTCACCTCCTGCCCATGTATGTTTCTATAGGCGACCCTTGAGTCATGTTTATATGCATCAGCTTTAAACAATATTTATCGAGCACTAAGTCGCCCGTACGTGTAGTCTACGCGACTTCATAAGTTAGATTCGGGCTACATCATTTACATGTGTGCATGTCTTTATGCTCTGACGAACTCCTTATATATGTCTAATTCAGTCCTTTCTTGTACATAAGGGGGGAATTCTTTTACCACGGTATTTTTAGCCTTGGAACACCAATGCTTCAATGATTCTATATGTACAGGCCGTCCTTGACCTTACGTCCAGGTAAGCATTGTAATGAAATCGTCTGCTATTACTTTTTCCACGTAACCACCATTTGGTATAGCTATGAGCCCACACGGTATTCAAACATAACATGTGTGGGCACACAAATTTATAAACAGGTGGTATTGTCATTAGTTTTTACCTGTATGCTTCCTTACTTTATTAGACTTATAAATTTCTGGGTCACCCTTTTAATGATTTTGCTCAATACGGACATTGTGTTCTAAGACAGGTGCAGGGCTACAGCTTTATCCGTTTTGCTTTAGTTTGTCCTACAGATTAGAGATATAGGCAAAACGGAAAAACAACATACAGCTCAGACCGAAGACGTCACCACTCTGCATCCTGATTTTTTTTCCTCTATGCGATTTTTTGTGAGAATAAAGGAGATAATTCAACTTAACCTTTAGCCACGAAGCGTTGGACATTCACAGGCTCGGAAACAGCTCTGGCACCCAAGTCACTACCACAGGACTCGTCATTTTTCAAACTCCCCCTACCTTGCCTCCTCAGGGTCGATTTGATTCCTCCTACAGAATGGGACAGAGCTAACAAACAGGCAAGTTCCTTCTCATTCAGCAGACATACGGACAGGTAACATGGATAAAATATACCGTAACCCGTCCCAACCGGTGATCCTAAAGATTTCCTCTTCACACTGATGGCCTGTTTCCATTGCGACCGATCTCCGTTATTTACTAGAGATCACGGAGGGCCAAACATCAATAGTACGGACTCAATCAATAATAGCCCGGGCTTCCAGTACTTCGAACCCGACTTTTGCAGACATGTACAAGGACCAGTCTAACTCGTACCGCCTCGTGATACTCATTCGCCATGATACCACGAGTAGATCCTCAGGCTCAGCAGATGTCGCTTCGCAATTTCTCTAAACTCCGCCAAGAGAAGAGCCTCATTACTCAGCGCCTGTCTTGAAATCACGGTTTTTAATTCAATGCTTTCTACGAGTTTAGTGAGCGACAGACATCGTCCCAAGATGATGTTGCTTGTTCTACAGGTACCTTCATCTATTCTACCCTACACGACAGAAAGGGTAGATTCTACTTTCCGAACCTCAGTTGAGGACGTTTTTCCGCCCCCGAAGTTTTGTCCTCCGACTCCGACTCCAACGACAACACGCACCAGCGCTGCGGCATCTGTTGATCTAACGAAGAACGAAAGGTTCTGACTTTAGTTACGTTCTCAGTCTGGGGGAGCTACGTACTTTCTGGCCTGCCTTCATCATCAGTTCGTCAATGGTTATAACATTTGCGCTCCCACCAGCTTTTCGTTCAGAACCCCAGCATTGACAGTGATTTCGCCGCGTTGGGGATGACATAGCCACACTCCATACGTATGGATCAGATGGCCTTTGTTGACACTGCGCAA
This sequence comes from Megalonaias nervosa, assembly GCA_016617855.1. Taxonomy (NCBI): domain Eukaryota; kingdom Metazoa; phylum Mollusca; class Bivalvia; order Unionida; family Unionidae; genus Megalonaias; species Megalonaias nervosa. The sequence goes on along the minus strand of JAECUM010040003.1, from coordinate 5,253 downwards.
TTAGTGAGCAATATCGTTACCATGACATCGTCGTTGAACTTTTTTTCTCTAGGGCTATCTTCCAACCGACGGAACATAGCTTATCTTCTTCAACTTAGAATACCTCAGGACACGGCCTTTATCCTCTACCTTCTATTTAATGAATAAAGTTCGCTAACAAGCCATCAAGGAGAGACATTTCACTCCCTTCCGCAACCACAGCGTCAATACAGGGATAGTACGGGAAATCAACAAAGGAGCCAAGGGCCACTCAAAGGACGCGAACCTCTGAAAGCCACCCAATCGAAGCTCCAACATTTTTATACCATACGGATATAGCAGCGAGAGGGTTCTCAAGTCCGTTCCAAACCTTTATCTTGGTCCCAATGACAAACGACTCTCTAAGTCTGGTCATCAGCCTAAGCACCATTAAGCCATTTATCCACGCCCCTTGGTTCCCACTGGAAATATCAGAGAGCATTTTGAACGATATCCATGAGGGAGACTTTGCCATAACTGTGGGTTTAGACGGTGCATACCTTCATGCCTCTATTCATATGGCTCCCAGGACGTTCCTGCAATCCGCTTACAACATCGTCTATCAATTCAGGGCACCCCAATTGAGGCTCAATGTCGGCCCCGGGTCTTCTTTCGTTTGACGAATCGAGTAATGGCGCATGTCCGGACCATTTCTATGGCGGAACATCAAGTTACCTGGACAACATCCTGCAGAAGCATCAGCGAATTAGCTCTAGTCAGTCAATATAACCCATGTTATCCATCTGGACTTCTCATCAACAAGGAACAATCCGACTTAGTAGCATCTCAACGATTCGGTATGGACTTCACTACACAGGCACCGATATTTTGTTTCCCACTGAATCGGGCGTTGAAACGACCCATGGTAGCACCTTCTTTCGAGGAATTCTATCTGCACGTGATTGCTCTACGCGGCCGAGGGACATCATGGTCCTAGGTCGCCTTCTACTGCATTGCTACCATTGTTTTTCTACACGAATGGAATCCTTTCAAAATCTAGACCCGATTGAGGCACCATCGACGGAATTGGGAGAAACCTAACTTCGCTCACAGCGGGTGTGCATCTACGCGTCCACCCACTCGAGATTACAGTCTGTACCGATGCAAGTACGAAAGGCTGGGGAGCCCGCCCACTACCATCATTTCGGGACTCAAGCGGTGCATGCTCTCCCCAGAAACGACATCTTCATATCAATAATTCTGGAGAGGACGGCCATTGTGGAAGCTTTCATTGCGGAAAAGAATATTTATATGGCAAGGGAGTTCTCATTTTGTCTGACAACTCTAAAGTGGTGACTTATCTCAAACAGGCCTTCAGAATTAATTCAGCATTTTCGCAACCAGTCGTGGAGAGAATCGCTCAGGCGCCACGGCCGTGCACTCCGGAGTCATATGAAGTCAAATGGCAGTTTTACCCTGTGGTGCGAAAACGAACAAATCTAGCCTCTCCAGGCATCAATATCGCAGATAGCTAAATTCATCCTCTGACTCATCGAAGAGAGAAAGTTAGCACCGCGTACGATCCAAGGTTAACGCTCCACGATCGCCGACACCTTTCATCATCATCGGAGAGAGGGTATCGGACAAACCCAGGACTTACTCCACCTTCTCACCAACTTTGTGTATACACGGCCAGAAACGTTAAGCATAGGCCAAGAGCGGAATCTATCTTGGGTATTAACCTGGCTGGATAAGACACCTTTTGAACTATGTTCAATGGCATCTCTGACGCTCTTTTTCATACGAGACCTGCTGACTCATGGCATTAGCAACACCAGGCAGAATTCTCGAAAAACATCCCCTATCAACAGACCCGATTTACATGCAAGCTCCGACAAGATTGGTCAGTCTTATTCATGACGACATCCTCTATCATCGCCGAGAACCGTCTCTCTTCCACGGGTAGCTAAACTTTTGTCACGAACCCTCTGTCTCCTCTAAACACATCAACTGAAGGCCACATGCAAGACCCTGTCCGGGCTTTCCGTGAATCATTAGTACAAACAGAGCCGTTGCGTCGAGGGACATCACGACTGTTTTTACTTCTCATAATAGAACAGGAATATCAATCGGAACAAAATATCAAGTCCTGGAGTAAGGGGGTTCTTCGCACAGTACTTAGGGAAATAGCCCCAGGTCAATGAACTTGTACGCACTTCGGCTTAAGAGGTTCGAGCAGTTGCTACCAACCTAGCATCAGAGCACAACTGTTCACTAACTTACAGCAGTCAGACTGTGGGATGGAGATCGGAGTCCACATTCTCAAGCTTTTATTTCCAAGATCTATTAACCCAGAGAGGCCAGTTTGATGTGGTAGGACCTATATCGGCAGCAGAACAGGTCAACCTTCCAGATCGATCGACATCTTCCTACGACTCGGCTTCAAGACTTCCGCTGGATTTGAGGGGGTAATTTTTATCCCTTTTGAAGCCGTGCCCCGACAAATGGAGTCTACTCTAGTCGGGTTACCTAGAAGCCGTCTCAATACCATAGGGGACCGGAGATGGTATCTCCGGGGTAAGAGGATGTACTTCCCTCAGCCTCCACTTCTTGCCTATTATCCTAAGGTATGATGATCGGATAATGTATGCGAAGAATAAACCAATTTTTATAGTAAAATATGTTTCTTCGAAAAAACTTACCCAATCATAATACACATACACCCTCCCAGCCTCCCCGCAGCTACACCCATAGGGAGCGTGCCCTCTCCTCCAGTAATAACTGGAATATTCTTTCACTGTGCCGCCAAGTCTTATATGTGAGGGGAGATCACATTGACCGACCGACAAATAGGTAGGGAGACAACGTTTACCTCCCTTTAGCTTAAAGTATCATCTGGGAGGTCTGGAATTGCGAGGTAGTGATAGCTATTCTAAGGTATTCTGTTTGGGTAAGTATTTTCGAAGTAACGTATTTTACTAGGAAAAATTGATTTTTATCGTCGTGTATTTTTTCTTCCATCAACCATCAAATTTTTGTCAGAGACAGCGTTCTCGCCATTGCGCTTAGTATTTTTTATTTTCGGCCAAGAAGCAGCTTTCATAGTGCGTTTTACCCTTAAAGAGTTTTCAGCCTCGTAGATGTCATCAAGACTAAAATCGTGTGGGTCTTGACAAGTTTGGGTATAGCGAAATTATAATGCCCATGTAAGAAGCGTCGGAAAGTTGAATTGATGTGTTTGTAGTGCAGGCACGTTTAACTCCCTTATGCACAAGCACTTCTAACCTGTACTCGGGGCTTAATGGCAGGATGGTGGTGACGTCAAAATTCGTCAGTTGGCTTGAAATGACTGGATCTGGAAATAACACGGTCGTCAACACGCTATCCAACATGCTCATCAAAAATGACAAATACTGCTCCCTCCGTTTGCAGGTTCATCGATTGTTTGATTTCTGGTCGATTGCTTTGTTTCAACAGTGCGCATATGTTTCGTATATAACTCTGCTTGTCGATAGGTAAGTTGGGTGATAAAAGGCCATGCATACCCCGAAGGAAAGGTTATCGCCGAGGATGCATCGCTAAATACCAAGTTGTCATTGTAGTAACAGTAGCGCCTGAGAATCTCCATTGGAGTACTTTTTGATGTGGTTCCGACACAGACATCGAATTTAAACCAAACTGCTCGTGGGTTGGGCCAGCTTGCTTTGGGCAACCCTAGTGCTCTATCCCCATCTACTTTGCTTCCTCGTTCCACCCATATCTGAACCTGTACCTGTGAACTGCAAGAAAGGCGTAGACACTATGGTAGTAGGAGTTTATATTAATTTTGTGCGAGGTGCACTAATATTCTATCTTCAAGACTGGGTGGCTGCATACGTTATTTATGCTCTTTGCCTATATCCGATTCGCTGCGAGTTTTAATTGCAAAGGCCAAATAAGGTTGGATTAGCTGAAACTCCCAAAGCTGCTCCTTTAACATTGAGTTCCTCACACTTAATGAAGTCTCCACCGGCAGACATGCACACAAAGCTAGTGTTTTAAGCGTTAGTGGGAGCCATGAGAAGGATAGATGGATTACTGCTGCCATTATGTGCCCATACAACTCCGTTTATATGTGTCTCTTCATCGTGATCGCCACCTACAGAAATAACGCGAAGCAGGGTACTGTCGTTTCCATCAAGAATACTCTCAGCTGTGTTTAGCTGACGGAGGTGGACACAGAGACGAGTTTCATTACTAAGCACTGGGGAATTTTGTGCAGTGTTTGTACCACCACCGTAGAACGCTTGTACTTCAAATCCAAATAGGGTGGCGAGAACGTAAAGGTTAATTTTATAGTTGGGACAAGTAATCATGACGCTGACACGCTGGGCCGCCACCCTGTAGTCCGCAGTCATTTTGTTGGAATGGAATCCCGTATCATTGCTAGAATACTCATCGTGAACAGTGTCGCTTACCGTATTGCTGGCTTGGGTCGCTCTCACAGGAAATTTGGTGTTACCTAGCACTTCTGAAAAGCTGTACCATCCTTGTCTGAATGAAATCTCTCGGAGCCCTATATGGGTACTAAGACAAGTGAGTATAATTTGTCCTAGTGCTACCGGTCCAAACACATTATCAGAAAATGATACTGTCACGGTAATTTTGCTCTAATAGTTTACACCAAATATCACGTTAGCGGTATATTGAATTTCAGTAATGTGGATAATGTAAAAGTATGAAAACCTTTAATCAATCCAAACATGTTAGCAATTAAACACGCTTTTATTCAAACCAGTTTTATTAATATATCCTACAGTTACACCTTGCCTAAAGTCAGAACGAGAGTGGTGGCAGACCTTTGGTTAAATGATCCGACTAAGTTTTGGTAACATCAGCTAAACTTTTCCACCACAGACTGTGGCGTCCCTGTCCAAGATCATATATTTCTAGGGGCGTCAGAACAATGGCCATAAATGGTGTCCATCTTTTAGTGATTGGTTTGTAACAATCCATGGGTTCACTTGACCGAGCGATGTCAAACCCTGGCGCGATTCCGCTAGAAGTCATAAGTTTTCCCTAATTCCAAAGACATCTATACAACTCATGGGCGCACGCAGGATTTTTTGCAGGGGTGGTCAGGATTTTTTGCAGGGGGAGGGATCAGTCAGTCACGGCCGGGAGAGTTAGTAAAGTAAGCAGTCTGAAACTAAAACTAATATTTACTAAGCCTTTTGAACAGAATCTTGTGACATATTTTCAGCTTCATTTGCATGATTAAACTTGTCGGAATTTATATATATATATATATATATA
>JAECUM010040002.1:0-32437 GCA_016617855.1 Megalonaias nervosa | reverse complement strand
CCTTTCTGATGAATATCTTCCCGGGTGTTGGCATCCCACTCAAGGTATCCCTGCCTAGTATATCAATGATGTAGCTAGATTGTACGCTTCAGTGTCAAAACGTCTCATTTTAAACAAGCTCTCTAATGTCAACAGAATGTATTTAGACAGGGTGTCAGCCATAGTGTAACCTGAATCAACCCCTTTAGTTACAATGCTTCGATTACGTACACGTAGCAAATTCATCTGCCATAAGGTACTGACCATCTGACCATTTCACTGGGGCAGGGTCTCCGATTTCCTTTAGGGTCGCGACATTTTTTTTAACCTCAACATATACCACGTTATTCAAGTAAAATATTTTGTATTCAAGTGATATGATATAATTATTTGGGAGCTTTTCTTCTTCTTCTTCTTCTTTTTTTTTTCTTCTTAAAATCAGAGAAATAAGATTGTTTTCAAGCTATCAGAGCCAGAAATTATATTTAAGCAATCATCGGCTCCTTCCCCCTCCTAAAATTAAATGGCTCATCCATCGTGTATTTCCGGTATGCCATGCTACTTATCTCGGTATGTACCTTAAACACCATCATATGCCGCGGTACAAATTGCTTTGCAGATAGTTATACGTCGGTGGACCTTGGGTCTGCCTTTATTCCTTAGGAGCAGTCTGAAAATATAAGGTAGCACTGGAATCTGTTTCACAAACCCTCTATAGTTTTACTCTTAGAATAGCAATTTGAAGGGGAATACAATCTTTTAATATTTTGCTTTCTAGAAGAATGTTAAAAGTGTTGTGTCAAGCAACGGTTTTTTTTTTTTTTTTTTTTATTCTATAGAGAAAATTAGTTAGCACTAATTCCCTATGACAGCTTGTAGAAACGGGTGACTAGAAGTAGTAATATGTGCCGATTGAGCCCCGGCCGGGTCATACCAAAGACTTATAAAAGCTGCCTCGATAGGCGCTCAGCATTAAGAGGTTAGTGCTAGGACTGCTTGGCCTGGTGTCAGGATAACTTGGCTGGGTGCGACATGGTGCTACATGTCTGCGTCATGATGCCCCAGTGCTAGACATCACTATAGACTGCCACACTGCAGATATCGTAGCGATATGACTAAACAATTGTTGAAGCTACGTTAAAAATCCAAATCACACGCACGCACACACACACACACACATACACACACACAGACACACATTATACTGGACGCAACTTGAGAGTCAGTGAAAATCTAACATTACGTGGCAGCTTTGTTAGAGGTAGATATGCTCACATTTCTACATCTAACTGAAGTAACATCAGGCCGTAGGTTTACATTAGACGCCATTTGAGCCTCGTGTGGAATTTAACTCTGTTGGTTAAATTAGTTTTTCACTATTTACTATCCAAAACCCTTCTTGATTAATATCCAACACGTTAGGTTTTCAATCTCTATCCAAAGCACTCTTTTTTATTGATATCCAACAGCCATATTTTTTATCACTATCCAAAATACACGATTTGATTATTATCTCACATACCACTTTCTGTTCACTATCCATCATCTCATGTATACTATTCAACAATGTGTGTAGTATACTAAAAAACCCTACTATCTGAAGAAATTTGTAGGATGCAAAAGAATCGGGCCGAAATATGTGCACTATCACAAGCAATCAAGGCAGGGATAGGAGTGTATATAGACACATTATGCCCCAAAATACAAGAGGGATAAGGGATTTTTAAGTTTTTGCTGGGTTGTGAACATAGCCATTGACATACAAATACAGTTTGGCAATACGTTTAAGTAGTATCTCTCTTTTCTAAAGATCTAGATGGCACTAAAAATCGCCTTTGTGGTTTGTTTTCTCGATCGCTGAGGTCTATCGCTATCCAGGACAAATGTACCTTCCGGAACGACAGTAACGACACATCTGGTTAAGGTATTCAGTCGTACGTCTGCCAGAATGACCGAGTCTAAATTAAGGTTCGTGGACCTCCTTTTCGTAATCTTCTTCAGGCATCCACTCTTTTTCACCTCTCTGTAGCATGTTCTAGTGGACACTCATCCAATTTGCATTAAGGTGCGGAAATTCTCTCTCTCCTCTCAGCACCTTCGACCTCTCTCCGCGACCTTTTCATCTTCTCTACTCCTCATCTAGCATTTTCCTGACTACCCCTTTTCTTGAACTAGAAGAGATACTCTCTCTCTCTCTCTCTCTCTCTCTCTCTCTCTCTCTCTCTCTCTCTCTCTCTCTCTCTCTCTCTCTCTCTCTCGTCGGTGGTTGGTGCAGACCCATAATATTCCACCTCGTTTAGGGGACGTTGCACTCTCTCCAACAGTGACATAGCTGAACTCATAATGCCAACGTTACAATACTGGTTAAGAACTTTCTTCCATGTTTCGTCGACCATGAATGGCCACCATCAATCAAGAATTAAAGTCGCAAACGTCCAGTTTGGTTTTTAACGACTAATTAATTACTGGTCGAGTGGGAAACAGCATCCACCACTTAACAAGTTTATAACCTTGCTGCATACGATCAGGCACTTCGTGATTATAAGCCGAGTACACAGTACACTAAGCTATATCCCTGGTGCGTACAAGCACGTACTTGGGGATTTAAATTGTGTGAGGGCACACCAAGCCATTTTTCAAAGAATGGGCAGGGCCCCAATTTTTGGCGCCGTAATGAATGCGATACATGATACTTGATTTGCATGTCTCATCACGGAAAAGGAGGAGGAGTCCGGCTGCAGTTCCCAAACACAGCAGAAAATCTCGGAATGCCATAGATGTACTGACGTTCCAATTCTACCCAGTATTAACTAAGTAGGGCGATCTTTAATTACCAGTAGTATGTTAACCACATATTTAATTAAGACAATGTTATGAGTTGCAAATTTCGTTAAGTATTACGATTCAAGTTAGAATTGTGTGTATATAGTATAAATCAATAACCCAAAACAAATCCGTGAGTAAATGTTACTCGTTTCAATTTAGTATCACGCTCTTAAATTTATAAATGTTTGGTGTGTTTTAGACGGTGGCTCAGAATCAGTTAAATCTGTGGTTTAAAAGAGCATTATTAAAAGGGATCTTCAGAAAACCAAAATAAAAATCCCATTTATTCAGGCAAATTGAATCAGTCCACAACTAGAGAAGTCACTCTCAGCATCTGCTCCTGAAAAGTTCTCAGGCAGGATGATCCAATTCCAATCGTCCTGTGTGCTGCAAACCTAGGAAACATCTTTTCACCTCTGCATCGCTATTTTTTGGTGGTTTGCACGCCATTGGATTGTTATTCGTAAGTCCAGGAAACTTCATTTCATCTTTTCTTCCGACTTCTTGCCTGGTCTGCTACAATTCCTGACTGGCGCTTCGTGGTACTTCATGATGGTTCCCCCATAAATGGCCCTGTCGTTAGTACATGTCGACTGCGTTGAGGCAGGTGTGTAGGTTGGTGAAAACTGTGTTTTGCTGCCTCTTATGCGCAGCTACGTTCCTGACTTCCTTGTATCAAGTAATTGGCATGTCATTAGCTTAGGGGGCAGGGGCCAGTTTTTATGCACATATTTAACGTCGCATGCACCTGCCTAATATAAAAATTCATAAAAAATAATACATGATTGAGGTCAAAAAGTTCCATTTTTTTGGATAGGTATTATGAAGCACAACATAATCATATCACACACTTGACCTGACAAGTCTACTGAAGTTCTTAGAATAAAATGTTTATGCACACCAATCCCTATTGCATGCATGCATTTTTCACATCCGAATGCCATTTTTGACAGCATGTGGTGCACACAGTGCAAACGCAAGCCCTTTCCCTGGGTGATACGTTTGAAAAACATTGTCTACTAATTAGCTTGATGCAATCAGGATAGTTGTCATCCAAGCCGTTTTTGAGATATTCTACTTGCCTTGAACCCATGTGTCTACTGATATGTGTGGCTAGCTCTACTTCCTAGCCGACTATTGGTATTTCAATGGCTACATACTGTGCAGTGACTATGGGAGGTGGACATGCCTCACATCAATTTCAAGAACAACACAATTATTATTACACAATAATAGCTCAAAAACTCACACCATACCCTTAAGCAATTTGCCAGGGACCAATATGCAAAACTGGCCCCTGCCACCTTAACGTTGCAGCACCCCACCTTCTCTTTGTATCACAGAAGGAGGGCACGACGTTGATGGCTTGACGGCTGGTATCTGACCGGAATGAAAACAAGAAAGGAAAATGCACCATTTTATGTTTTTTAAGCTCCAACGTAAAGTAAATCATCCCTCCGAACCGGTACGCGAGAAGAGGAACGGTCCTTGGTGTAGTAACACAGACGTACCGTGCGGACGTAATATAAGCTATTCTTCTTAATTTTTCACACAAACATTCTAAAAGACACGTGTGTGGCCCTAGATGAGATGTTAGCTATGAAAATATCCAGGACAACTAAATCTCACTATAGGTCTAACCACTCAGCAAGAACGCCTATTTAAATCAAAACCATCGGTCTCCACCCGCCTCTCTTCCATCTTTTATCCCTGTTGCTGCTGTTCTGTCTTCTTTTTTCATATGTGCTATTTTCCACTCGAAGGACTTCTTCCAAGAGGCCTTGAGAGCACTATTCATATAAATGTTGGTTTTTATCTCCAAATTCCACTCAGTCATAAGCACCAGGGTTGCTGTCCGTTTTGAAATCTTCACAAGTTTAGTAGTTCACAAGTCGACGATGGGTGGCAGGACTGAGTGACGTAGGATTGACTTTGAGTCATATATCAGCCTTCGGAAACGAGCGACGTTTTATATATAATTGTACGCTCGGCGTACTAATTAGTTATTGCTGGCTCAATATCCGTTTCAGGGCAAGTTAGCAAAGCCTTGACCGGCGGCGCAAAGTGGCAGTGGAATAATAAATTAAAACGCCATTTGCAGTCTTAGTCTAATTATGTCCAGATGTGTTGTTTTTTTGTTGTTTTTTTTTTTTAAAAAAAACAACATAAAACAGTCTTTCTCTATCGGTAAATTATGTGTTTGTCACATTTTGTACTTGTAGTAATCTATCCAGTTGAAAATATACTTATTTCATTCATATTTAGAATTAAGTGTAGAGAGCGTACTTAATGTTTCCGAAAATTATAACTAATACATGATTTAAGTTGCCTCTAAATAATTTAGCGATCATACTAATTTCCCAAGTTCTTCCCGAAGTTATGGTTTTATTTTACAGGGTGAATCGAAATAATCGAATGTGCGATTTGTAGATTTGTGATCGAAAAGTATTGCGAACCTAAATGAAAACCCCATAGTCAGCTATATTCAAAGCAGCTGGTCCATGGTTGTTCATCACATGTGGTGGCTGCAGGCAGAACTCTATACCTCCATCCTCCACGTTTCCTCGCCAGGTTTGCTTCTTCTACTCTAACCATACAGCATCTGTGCTGACTTCCCTCCAACTTGTGTGCCTTAGCTAATGTGCTAGTCCCCTGGTACCTATTGTGACTAAAGTTCAGTCGTCATTTTAAATGCACGCATAATTTTTATCAAGGAAAATGCATCTATTTATTAAGGTATTTTCTTTTGTTTCCTCTTTTATGACAGGGAAATACCTGTTTAGATTCCCGTTGCCAGATTTCCAGTTGTTCCGTCCCGAATCCTAAAGTGCATTTCAGAAAAGGCCTGTACTTCCTTCCTGAAGCATTACACCGTTCGGTTGGTTTATTCCCCGTTTACTGTTCCTTCCCAGGGATCGATATGTGATTGTCGTTCTCATGTATCTAAGAAAATTGAAGTGTTATGTGTTGTATTTGTGCTACTAACCTGGTTGTCTATTTGTTAAGACTGTCTAATCAGATAAAGTCCGTTCTGAGGTTCTTTTTTAAACGTGAAGGAAAATCGAATCAAACTATTTGCGATTGGGTCATTTATTTTTTATTCTCCGTGAATAGTCCTGAAGAAATGTACCCCAAGTCACTTGAAATTGATCCAATTCTTACATCACTGCAATTTGAGTGTTTGTATGTACTGACGTCATAATATATATATTTCTGCTTGTGTTTTGTCCTGTTCCTTTTTAAAATGCTATTGTAAATTCTCTTTTGAAAAGCCAGCCCTTATCCTCAACGACTTGGGTTACGATTCTAGGGTCCAAAGTAACAGAAAAGAGCAAAAACCAACAAGTTTTATAAAATTCAACAAATAATTTATTTCCCAAGAATACAAAGTAAAAATTTAAAAAGAACTTAAAGTATTGTGAATTCAGTCCCAAATACTCCTAAACGTTATATCACAAGTCATATAATTTCAAAATGCTCTTGTTTGAATTCACTATAATTCCAAATTATTTTTCTGGTCCAAGAATATTATTGATGACAACTTTGTATTTCCTGTTAATAATAATTTGAATGAACAATTCCACCCAACTGAAAAACTGAACACAATAATACGACTGATTCTACTTCAAGATATTACAGCACGACTAAATAATTTCTCAAGTAAACAACATTATATTTAAACTAATACACAAAATTAGAGGCAGAATGAGGGTCAAAAGTTCATTTCTGGAACATTCTATGTTGTTAACAATTTAAGGTCTATTACTAACATTATAATAAAAACATTACAAACATCAAGTATAACAGGCTTATTCATGGGAGAAATTCCAACGTCCTATACTCAGAGTAAGATAAACATGAAAAACAATCGCCCTGTCTCCAATCTCATTCATGTCACAAGTCTTAGAAAAGTAGTTCTGTCCCAGATAGCATCTCACTTAAATTTATGTAATCTCTTCAACGATTCCAATGCGCCGTATCGTCCCGATCACATCACTGAGACTGTCCTCCTAAAAGTTACTAATGACCTTCTCTTCGCTGCGGATGATGGTAAGATTTCAGTTCTAACACTCCTTGACTTATCCGCAGCGTTTGATACAACTGACCATGAAATGTTGCTTCACCATCTGCAGCATGTTTTTGGCATCCACAGTACTGCTTTAAGATTGTTCAAGTCATACCTAACTCACAGAAACCAAATTGGTTAAGTAATTGGGTAAACATTCCCTTCCAGATAATCTTTGTTACGGTGTCCCACATGGTTCTGTTCTATGACTGTCACGTGCCCCCTACGGAATTATTGCTAACACCTGAGAAGGACAGACAATTAAAAAATTAAATAGCTCCGAGTCCCCAGTCAGCTAAGCCAAGTCTAGGTGTATAAAGTATTTAAAATAATAAAGTGAAAAGTATAACATTTTAATAACCTATCTCACGGTATTCAACAATTACAGGACAATTTTCAATGCAATTGCTTCCAATCAATACCTGTTCAAATTGCTAGTTATTTCATCACGCGAAATTAAAGGTGAGAGTGTTTCCGTCCCGTGTCCCTTCTATCTTACTCATCTGTAACTTCCGCCTTGTATTCCTTTGTCCGTACTTCCGGTACTCTTGTTTCCGTTCTCCCTGCCCTCCTTGTCGGTACTTCCGGTACCAATGTTTCCTTCTCCGGCCCTGCGCCTTCGCACTACTGCTTATTCTCCCGGTCCTCCACATCTTCTCCTCTCTCTAATCTTCGGGTGGCGTCCTATTCCACCTGGACAGCTTCCTGTGGATTAGAAGGGACGTACAATTTTGCCTCCTTGTTCAAACACAGGAGAATTAACAGACTCTCACAGACCTTTCATCAGCATAATAGCAATTAAATCATTAGGTCAACTCATACACTCACATCTAAATATTCCACACGCTTGTTCTATAATAAAGGTTATAACAACAACAATAATATCACGACTTTGATACATACACGCATATTACAAATTCTCTATATAGTAAACTATCAACATCAACAATATTCTGACGCATTTTCTACCTTACAAATTATAAAAGACACATACAAATATAAAATGCCTAATTACACGCGCACAAGGCCAACAATGCCTGACTCTGCACAATCCACAACTATATATTCAAATACAAACATGTACAAGGTCTAACACTATTCCCTAAAAAAAAAATCAGTTATGCACCACGATACAACATCGTAGCAGATTACACCATCCACTTCGATTTTATCCTAACAACTTCATACATTAATCTTGAGTATTATTAATTTGCTATATGCTACATTACGACATGTTGATAATTCAGCTATACATAGAAGATTAAATTTCTACTAAATTAAATGCACATAATCACGTATAAATCTTAGGACACCTAGTTAGGAAAGTGAGACAGATTCGGGCGAAGATATTTTACCTCAGAAGCCTTTGTTCCAAATCTCTTCCGAAGTTCCAAGAACTCTTTTCCCGCTCTTTTACGAGTGCCTAGTTTGCTCTCGGAGTGCAGTCTAGTGTCCCCAACTCTTTCCACGTCCAAACGAGCACTGATTCTTTCACAATGAATGTAACAGAATAATGTCTGGCTGGAGAAACCCGCCCAAAATTTTACTATCTCCTGGTCTCTTTGAAAACTGCCTGGTGTAGTAGTACCGATACGTTATAATGTCGGGTTTCCGGTCTCTAAGCCTAAGCCGACCGGTGACAGCAATGGCTGATGGCAAAACAAACAGAGATTTGCATCGAGCGGCAAGGTTCTCTTTGAAGTAACCGAGAATTTGACCGTAACGCAATGGCCAAGGTACGGACAGGTATTTTTTTTTTGTTTCAGAATCCGTCTAAAGTCGTAATATTATGTAACACATATTGACATTACCCAAAGTACTTTAAATTACGAATTCTATCAGAAGACATTTGTTAAACATGAGGCAGGAATTGTTAGCAAATTTTCTCACACAACGTGACAATGACCAACTTTCTTTATTCTATACACAGCCAATATCAAGTGTTATAAATCGCCATCCTGTTTTCTGCCATTTGCATGATGACGGCACTCAACTGTGCAGAGCTGGCTGTCTAGATGAAGATGCCTCCTTCATCCAAAGAATAGAGAGTTGCGTCTCTGATGTTAAGTCATGGATGAGGTGTTATAAGCTGCAAATCAACGATGATAAAACTGCTTGGTGTCTCACAAATAATTTTTAAAGCCCAACATTTACCAGAATCGATTATGATCAACGACATAAATTTATACAATCATTTAGAAATCTGGATGTTACTTTTGATACCTCTCTCTCTCTCTCTCTCTCTCTCTCTCTCTCTCTCTCTCTCTCTCTCTCTCTCTCACAGCACCAGCGTGTCCTGAACATTTGTAGAGCATCATACATGGAACTGAGACGCATCTGCACTAGTCGCAATCTTCTGACAATTGATGCCACAAAAACCCCTTGTGTGTTCATTAGTACTCTCTTTTCCTTTCCTATCGTAACTTTATTCTTTCTGGTCCGCCACTTCGTCTTCTTCAGAAACTTCAATAGATCCCAAGATGCAGTAATGATACCAAGAACAAATCATTCCACCCCAAAAGCAAACCCCAGTGGCTACTATACATAGTAGAATCAGACACAAATCACTTCTCTCTGTTATACTTAGTTGACTGCTTCTGGTTCGAAATACCCGTCTGATTTCAACCTTGTGTACACTCCTGCTACAAGTCTGCACTCATCATCTGACACTCGCATTCTTAGTATTCCCCTGCTAAAAACTTAGTTCTATGGACAAATTTCATTTGTAAATTATGGCCCAGCTACTTAGAATGAACTCCCTTTGGATATCAGACACACAGAGACCATGTTCACGAGTGATTTTAAGACACATCTTTTCCACCAGCAAGAATAAATTTGACATTTATTTATTTGAGAATAGTTTTAGATTGAAACTGTATTGTGAAATTAGTTTTTGATATTAGGTTATATTGTGTAAACTCATTTTCATGTATTTGTTGTTGCTCCTTGATGTTATAATTTATTTCTTTTTATAGTATTTGTGAACATTTTCATGTGTTTTATGTTGTCTGTATACAAACTGTTCGTATGCCCTATTGTGCTAACTTGATGTTGTCAAGCGCTGAGAGTTTTCGTCAAAGATTAAGCGCTCCATTAAGCCGTCATTAATAATAATATTATTATTATTATTATTATTATTATTATTATTATTATTATTATTATTTAAAGAAAGAAAATAATAAATTTGTTTTCTTTGTAAGTTGTTTGCTTGTATGTGCATGTTATAGGACGCGCTTCTTAATATACGTTCTAGGTTTCCGTCCCTGATTTTCTTGATGTAATTGTGTTTAATGTATTATGCCCTGCATCTTCCAAAACTCATACGCCGTATAATATAGCTCTGTGTAATGTTATCATCATACGCCGTATAATATAGCTCTGTGTAATGTTATCATCATACGCCGTATAATATAGCTCTGTGTAATGTTATCACTTCATACTCGTCTCGGTTATTGTTCCCAGTCCTTTGTCTATTTTCTGTTTTTACTTACCAATTTTATGGTTATGGTAGAAGAGTGTTCCACTTTGTTATTATTAGTTTATGTTAACGATACTGAGGTACAATAGGTTTTCCTTTTTCAAATCCCCCAACTTTAAAATGTCAAATTGTATTTCTTTCGTTCTTTTTAATGCGTTTGAATTCTAGTATTAAGCGAGATTCTGTAGATTGTCCATTCAAACATTCTAGGCATTAAATTTTGCTTTCTTTACTTCTCAGTTTAATCATGCATTGTTTAAGTAAAGGTATATTTTATACATTTTGGTTTTATTTGTAATTACAGTCCACAGATGCCATATAGAACACAATTTATTGATGGTGGATTATTATTTAGCATTTGCCTTCTTTTTCCTCACCATTACTGGTTTTTATTGATGTGTTTTTCCTAGGTATTATTTTATGTTATTTGATGGTATTTAGTTAAATATATTATAATGAATATGTATAGCTTTAGCACACACCATATGTTGTTTTTTTTAATTTTATAACCCCCTACCGATTTTAAAAACTAAAAGCATCAAGGATATAAAAATGCACTAATCTTAGTCCTTTCCTTCAGTGATTTACAATTTCTAACTGGACTGTCGCCAACCCGATGTAAACAAACAAGCAGACTACTTGCTGTCCATTTCAATCTGGTTTCTAGAATTGTCTATTTCAGTAACTCTGTCGTCTGCGTCCAATATTTGCAATGACAAGTTTAACATTTCTTGAATAAACTGAACAAATAATTAGGAGGAACTGTTGTATATGTGTGTTCAAAGAGATGTAAGTTTAAACTTTATGGAATTATTGAGATTTTCAAAGACGATGAACTACGTCACATCTATTGCTTGAAAACATAGACTAAACGAAGCAAATATGGCGACCGTATGATTCAAAACATACCAACTAGTTGGGACCGCCAGACGACAGCCATGTTAGAACTTATAAATCAGTGAATGAAATGAATACGTTCTGTGCACTGTTTTTTTATGTCCTCATTGCCTTCTGTTTTTAAAACCGGTAGGGTGATACAAACAGGATGGTGTGAAACTACTGTAGTAGTGATATAGTCCTCGAATGTTGTAAGTTATTTCGTTCTTATTTTGCATTATAAATAATTGTTTTCATAGCGCATTTCTCAATGCATTTAATATTTATTTGTTTAGAAAAAAAATATTATTATAAACCCTTTCTGGTATTGGGATCACTTCTTTTTGACATTTTTTTATAGAAATTGTACGATACACTATCATTGCCTCGATATATATATCCTTATTTATTGACATAATGGCCTTTTTTAAGTTCTGTTTGGGAGATCAATGTATCAGTCAGTTCTTTACTTTTATACCTAACATGAGGGAAGTTTACATCTTCAGTATAGTTTTCTATTATTGCTGTACGTACGTTTTACTTTTAGTATAATTGTTGATAATATTGATACACTTCTTCCATAATTCTCTCTATGATTTTTGTTTTGGCCCCATTTATCTTGAGTGCCGATAATCCTCTATCATTTTATCTTTTCAGTCTTTCTCTTTTATATATTCATTGTCCCTGTTTATATAAGCAATTGAATCTTTCCTGTCCTTATTTTGTCCACTTCTTCCTTACATTTATTTATTTTGTTTTGTCCTATAATTTCCTTTGTTTTCCTGTCTGTGTCTTCATCATTATCTATTGCTTTTTAACATTCTTTTGCAAGCCTTTTTCTCATTTCGTTTTTTACTTTACCATAAAGTTTGGATATTTTTTCATTTTTATTCTTGATTGTCTTCCTAGTCTACTAGTCTATACTATTTTTTCTAATTTATTTAATGTGTTTATAATTAATTTTGAGAAAATTAATTATCTAATATATTATCGCTTACTTTCCACTTCCCGGCATGCGTTTTCTTTTAAGGACATGATTAATTCTACCGGGTAGTGACCGGATATTGTTTCATCTAATGACATTATTTTATGTTTTTCTTCAGTATCTTACTAGTGTAGAATTAACCTAATTTCCGATATTAGTCAAAAAGGAGCTTTGTTCAGATCGTATGGTAGGTGCATATATATTTGTAAAGTCATATGTATCAATCTTCTGATAAATATCTATATCCATTATTTTAGTACATTTTTTCTGTTATAATTGTCATTGTTTCCCTTTTAGCTATTTCTTAAACTGACTCTAAAAGGAGCATTAATTCATTTTCTTTAAGCTTTCATTTTTCCATGTGATATGTCGTAATTATTTCAAGAATATTATATCATATTGTTTGTTTTTGAACGTTGTTATTATTTCGGTTAATTTGCTAATTCTTTTATTAATAGCGTACAAAATCAATCTATAATTGGAATCCACTTTTGAGCAGTGATCTGATTTAAATCTTCTGCATTATTCTTTTCTTTTCTATGGTCTCCGTTCTTGGCGATCTCTGTTTCATTTTTGCCTTTGTTTCTAGTATTTTTCATTTGATCTTGGTTGACTTGTTTATTTAACTTCCTTGTTTTCTCTTATTGGTCTTTTCTTTCGTCCTCCATTTCTGTTGTCTTTTCTATGGTTGCAGTAATTGGTTTGGATAGATGGATTTTTTACCATTTTTGTTTTAGGTCTTCACTCTCTCCCTCGCTTTCATTGACTTCTTCGTCTGTATGATTATTGATTATAATCTGCCTCAGTTGCTGTAAGTGGTGATATAAAGCTCAGTAATATCTTTGATTCATCTTTTTTATCTCTATAATATTCCTTGTTCGGTGGTTGTTTATTTCTTGTACTATTATTTTTTCCCTTATTTATTCTGGATTCGAGTTGTTTTGATTTATTTTTCCTTCTTTCTCTCCTTTTCTCTCCGTTTCTTTTCTTTTCTTATTTCTGCAGTCTGTTTCATCTGGCACTGTCAGCGCTTTGAACGGATTGGATGTACCTGGTTAGTGCTAATCTAATTTCTCTTTTTCCACTCCATTGTCGCCCTTGTTGCTTTATGTCACGAATTCCATCTCTGTTGTTTATTTGTAGGCGTGGGTCGTATTATTTCTTATATGTTCTCTTAATTCAATTGTTTCTGCTTATTCTCATTTCCTTCTAATCGTATGTGTAGTAACTGATTGACTCCGCTTACTGTAGATTGCTTTAGAGGCATTGCACTGTTCTCTCTACGACTGCTGGTTGCTGTAAGAATATGTGAAAATGACTGACTGAATGATTGGTTAATTTTTTAATTATAGACGTTATGTGCGGTCGTTCGATAATGTACGATTGATACCATTGCTTGTGCGCACAGCACACTACTCAAATTTTTAAGTGGTGGATGAGGTTTGGGAAGATAATTGCAGGAAACGGAGACACGACTAGTGTTACGTCGATGCCTGCAAAGGATTTCATTTGGTCCAAATTAAAATGGGTTTGGCTGTTGTACTGAATGATGAATTGTCGTCGTCGTGCAGCCCTCTGCACTGAGCATACTTTTGGAATGAATATATACCTATGGGTATTAAACGGCAGTTAGTGAAAGAGTTAACAAAGGAGTTTTGCAAGGAGTGGAATTTGGGATTGTAAAGATTTTCCTTTGAGATGTTACCTTACTGCTTATGACACAGACTTAATCGGTTACTGCTTTGTGCAGTATGACCCTGGTGGTCGGCGTTTCGGACCACCGCATATGCTTGACAGGGTATGGGGAATATCAGTGGGTTGGGATGTCATCCAACTTCCAATAGTCGCTGCCTTGTGAAGCAGTTCCTTATGATCTGGACTTACGACCACCTCATATGTTTTAATAAATCGTGAAGCAGTTCAATGTATTTATTGTCAATACTTGCCGCTTTCCGTAGAGGCCCTGATGGTCTGGCCTTAGGACCACCTTATACTGTTTGAATTTTATATTGGGTGAATAGGTTGTGGGTCACTTTGTACTGGTTCCAAGTCTTTTTGTTCCATGCTTTGTGAGACTGTTGAGCCCCAGTTGTGTACCTCCTTTTGAATATACTTTTCTTTCTTGTTTGTTTTTGGTCAGGCAGGGTTATATTCAAGAATATTAGTTGTTACTATAGTCATCATCGCCGTATCCACGGTACCACCATGCAAATATGTGTGTCAGAGAGTGGCTGGTGATAAGGTACGATGTGTTATTGTCTTTCCAGGATATATTATATCAGCTGCTCGTCACCATGTATGTAAATTGTATTATTGTTATAAACCTTCTTACATGAGGCACCAATTGTTATTGGTTGTCTGTGAGTAGCTCTATATATCTTTCGATCTATCTCTCTATCTATATATCTATCTATCTATCTATCTATCTATCTATCTATCTATCTATCTATCTATCTATCTATCTATCTATGGTTGCTAACGAGAGAGAATGATTATGTTATTTGCTTGTTTGATATTACTGCTGCTTTTGTGTGTTGGTCTAGTTTATGTTACAGGGCGATAAGGAGTGTGCTACAGGTTATGGTTATTGGATAATGGGTTAACATTAGTAGTAAGGGAAAAGGCAGATTCTAGCCCAAGACCTCTTTTCACCCCCTCCCCACTCTAAGAACAAATACAAATTACTCTCTCAGAGACCCTAAAATTCCCACCCCCAAACGATTTTTTTTATTTTCTAAACATTAAAAGGCGGATTCTAGCCCAAATATATTTTGAGATTAAATGAGCCCATCCCCAGATTACTACAGTAATGCAGTCTGGAAAATCAATACTCTACAGTGTTTTGCTTGTAACAGATGTTGCCTCATGTACGCAGCCTGAAAAATCAATAATACATTTATCAGCCAAGCCAGGTATACATGTTTTAGAACATTCCAGAAAACGCTCACGCAAAATGACTCATAATCATGGAATTTCTAGAATGTCATAATCACATGGAATTTCTAGAAAACGCCCACGCAGATCTATTAGTATATCAGGCAGGTAAAATTTCCTTCTGAGGCACTTTCAAGAGGACATCTTCACCGAGCGGAATCAAGTAAGTGGCATTTTTCATATATTATTTATACCTCATCACCAATTATCAATGTTTCTACTGTTGATATTAGAAATATTTCATCACCACGATAGTAGAGACTAAACTTTACTTTACCGCTCACACAGCGACGAGACTCAAATAAATCTTTTATTTGCAATTTGTTAAGAGGATATTTTTTGTCGATAAAATATACTTTTGATCGATCAAGATCGATTGTAAGTTTAGTATATTTTGTTGGCTGATCGGATTGTGAAGGTTTTTAAATTCCGCTAACAACGTCTGGCTCAATTGTTCGAGGTAATTGAAATACTCGCTGTCATCAGATCTGGTAAGAGAAAGTTTTAGCTTGTCTCGAACTGCGGTAAAACATATACCTGATGTTTCATTATTAATTTCAACTGTCAACTGTTTGCCGTTCATCATTAGATATTTGATCTTGCTATTGTAACTATTTGTGACTGTCAAATTTTCAAACATTATTTCTAAAGTTTAGATAAAATTTCATACCTTAGTCATCGAATATAATATCGAGTATAGATCTATCATTAAAACAATACCCAAGTGCAAATGTATCTACTCCATTTTCGCAATAACGTTTGTCATCAAAATTACTCAATCCGCGTTTGATAATGACATCTGTTTCAAGTTTATTATGATTCGTTCGAACAGAGATTGCTCTTATAAAACTAACACCGCCATCAAGCGCGTACTTGTAATCATCAAATTTCATAAACTTTTTAACAAAATCTCGAGGCAGACCTTTTGCTTTTTTCGTTATTTTATTATTATCTAGCAATACCGCATACATTTTACTGCGCAATCCGATAAAGTATTTGATGATGCTCGAGTTCATTTCATCTTTGAACTTACCAATAACCTTTTTATTTGTGTCGTCATGAAATTTACTGTCACAAGGGTAATCGGAAAGATCAAACAGATGTCGATTATCAAATATATCCTGATAGACGTCCTCACATTCGATTTCGTACACGAGCGAGTCGGTATCAGTAAACAATAGTCTACTAGACGGCCATTGATTTTTAACAAAATTATAATGAAAATCGTACATCAGCCATTTCGATAAATCTAACACGGAAGCTCCAACGTAAATTGGCTTATTTAGTTTTAGATTTGTTTTTCTTCTTTGTATTGCGACAAGATTTTCATTAACAATTTTCATGCTAACAAAATCATCGTCTGACACAAGTTTGTTTCTGCGATTGATATCATTAACTAGCTCGATATTTACGCGTTTCCTAATATTTTGCATCGTCTTACCAAAAACGGAATTGTTCATGAGCTTAAAGAAGTTTTTTTCAAAATCGGTTTTTGCTGCAGCTCTTCTCGAAGTGTTTAAGTTAATATAACCTTTTATCCACGGCGACTGATTAAACTGTAAAACTCTATGAACTTTCCTCAACACAAGACCAACATCTACTGCTTGTTTTAAAACTTTGTAATGCAAAACATAATTTTTCGAGTAAATTTGGTACTAGTTTTTTGACCATAGAATTTTGTCTTGGTGATGCTAACGCTTGTTGTTCTTGAGACAACGTACTATAATCTAGTATCATCGATTCTGCACAGAAAGGATAATCGTTGTGCAAATTGTGTAGCGAAGTTGGATAATCGAGATCAACTTCAACGAAGTACGAAACATCGTCGGGTATCTTTTTTTCTGTCTCTGATAGAAATTGCTCAGCCGTGATCCAACGAAATCCACCAAAAGGCATTGGTTCTGCCATAGAATAACCGTACAAATTATTACAATCTAGATAAATTATATACTTCGAAGGAAGCTCAGGATTATACTTTTTCATATACTTATTGTTTGCTTCCGCATACTTTTTTGTTATCACGCTAATACCGCCTCGGATACCTTTTTCGATATAATTGAACATATCAACGTCAGTCAGTAATTCTAACCTTACTTTACTAAACTTTAACAATGCGTCCCACGACAGCCCGGGAGCAGAATAATACCAACAAAGATCTAGTCCATAATTGTTATAGCTCACTTTTCGAAAACTTTCAAATACGTCCGCCAGCAATAACACGTCAGTTTTTAGATACAAATCATGATAATCTCCAAACGTCTTACAATCAAATTCTTTCCAGATATCTTGTGCATATTTGTAATCATCATCAGTTATATTTTCATTTTTAAGTTGCGAATAAAATTTGTCTTTGCTAGGTAGCGAAGTTTCATCAAATTTACTCCAATCATCGAGATATTCGTACGGAAATACTCCTTTTTTGGTCAGTAGATTAAATTTATCACCAAAACAATCTTGTAAGTTATCAAACTCGCTACAACCTTTTACCAGCTCATCCAATGATGCTGCCATAAACTGCAGGCTGTCAATAAAACGCAACTTACCTAGCGTAACTGACGTATACTTTTCAAAATTATTTGGAATGCATTTGATTACGTTATCGAGTTTTAAGCGAGATTTTACGTCAGGATCACCAAAAGCTTCTACGATAATGTGGCTATCATATCCTCGAAAGTTGTGAAGAATAACTGGGATAAAATCTGGAGCATGAAATTTTAAATTACATTGATCATGAGCCGCTCCACGGTACTGTCCGGTGAGATGGCAATGGTCACGTACTTTTTTGTTATCGTCAAAAGCTTTTTCACAAATATAACAACATTCTGCTTGCTTGTGATCAGATTCTTCTTGAGATGTCAGTTTTATCATTGGAGTTACTCTTTTCAAACGATTAAATATATGATCAACTTCGCTAATCAACTGCTTGAGAAGCCAGACAGCTGGATTTTTACCACGATATAATTTGATTGGTTTGGATAATCTCGAATCAGCACAACAAACTATCTTATACGCTACTCCGCACGGAACATGATTTTGAGTTTTTCTTGTACTCGATTGGTTAGGATTATTTTCTACGCCAAGTACAGGCTGAAGTAAGCATTCGAAATCAGCGTATATGACGAATGGAATTTTTAGTTTGTGATGGTGATTGACAAACTGTAACACGCTATTTTCTTTGGACGGTATCGTTATTCGTTGTACGTCACTACAGTACTGCAAATGCTTTTGTTAATATTTCGTCGTCCGTACAACCGTGTAAACAGCGATAACAGAACAACGTTTTTTTCTTTCGTGTATTGTGCTGTTTGCCAACTAGTCCATTAAAGTTTTTAATCCAAACGTAATGATTTTTATAAAACAGTAAGTTTATTGTCGATTGTGAAGCTTTTTCTGAAATATATCTTGGATAGACGTTTTCTTTTTCGTCCAGTCCGAAAACATTGATCGAAAAATTATTTTGCTTTTCAAACCTTGGTATTTGATTTTCTGCCACTGGAAAGTCAATGCCTTTAAAATTTAATCTTGACACGTGACTAATATACTTGTCAACACGATCAGCGTGTTTTTCTGCTGGAAATAGCGCGGAAAGAATAGCCCACTGGAAACATCTGTTATCGAGGTTTTTGACGTTTACACAGCATTTTTTATTTTTTATTTTTGGTGGCAAATCAATATACGAACTACCGCGTAATACGTCATATTTTATTGTGTGAAATAAAATTTTCTCGATCATTTCAAACTTCCAACCTGATCCCAATTCGGTAAATTCTTCTATCTTTTCCAAATTTCTTGGTGTATTTCATTAGCCAGTGACAAAAGATTAGTCCCAAGCAAAACACGCCTTGATTTTGCATTAATGTAAGGGTCTGCGATTTCCTTGTCAGTCGATTCTTCCGTCACAAGTAGCTTTGAAAATATAACGTGATATTGCACTAATATTCTTAGACCCCTATGTTTTTCAAGTTCACGTTTTACAGTTGGCTCTAGGAAATGATAGAGATTTGTTGCAGTAAAATTTACCAGTACGATTTGTTTACTGAACCGATAACTGTTGTCAAAACCTGTAAAGGCAGTCGCTATTTTTTCAGGTTCTCCCATAAGACTCTTCTTGGCTATATCACGTAATTTCAGCATTACTATATAATAGTGTAATATTATATGTTTAATTGATTGTTCGATCGATAACTCACTGCACGCCAGCTGAACAAACAATTAGAGATATAAAATCCTTATAGTTTAATGACAAGCGCAAACGAGCAAGAGTATTATTACGTTCATCCGAAGTATAACCTATACGCTGGAAATGCATTAGGTTCGGTGATACGTGTCCAGTACAAACATCCAATGGGTAAAGCAACGCCAGCAGGCTATAAGATCAGTGTCAAAGGTGATAATACCGAGAGAATTGAAATGTTTCGAAAAGATTTTATTTATACTTTGTTCTGCGAGGATATTCCAGAAAGGCAGCGAGTCTATCGAGTAAATGGCTCGATTACTGATGACAATATCGAAAACTTATCTTTACAAAACGAGTTTCAGCCGCACCCGGTCTTTGATTTATACGAGGCTAACGATCGCGGTATTATTAGAAATAGAAAAACTAAAAATGTTGTTGGTACCATGAATAACATGGGGTATCTCATATTAACTGTTAGAGGAACACTAACCAATCAAGTTCATTATCAATCTCATTGTTTTGTTTATGAGACGTTTAACGGACCTATACCCGATGGTCTTGTGATTAATCACATCAATAACGTAAAAACTGATAATCGAATAGAAAATTTGGAAATAGTTACCCAGCAGGAAAATGTGAGAAAAGGACGAGGTGGTGGTATTAATTTTAGATATCCTGCAAAACCTGTTGTTTCGTTGAATCTCAAAACAGATGAGGAGATCAAATTTAAATCGATTTCAGCTGCGGCAAAACACTATAAGATAAATCCTAGGGCAGTAAAATTTGTTGCCGATAGAATAACAGGATCAGCTTTTTCAAGTGAATACGATGCCAGGATTGTTTTTAGATATGATGATTAATAATATTTCGTAATTCTGTCTTAGTAAGACAGCTATGTGCAAATGCCATAATATCATCGCGATCAAATTTTAATGTTATAAAAGCATTTTCATTAAGTTTATTTTTTTCTGCTGCTGTTAGTAATATTTTATGAGAATCACCTTGCGTAACAATAACGTCAACGAAATATGCACTATAACCCGACAGACATTTTCTTACCGCTTCGGTTAGTTCCTTGTAATTTAATGTATTAACCTTTTGATGATATTTTACCTCGTTAGTCATATCTTATAACAATAAATTAGATAAAAGTATATTATAAAATGGATCTGATGAAACGACTTGCTGAAATATATGCGGAAGATACAATCGCAGACAATGTTAAAATCACTAGCGATAAAGTCGCTGGCGATAAAGTCGCAGATAATATTACAATCTCTGCCGATATAATAGACAAATCTGCTAGTTATAGCGAAGATGATATTTTGTACAACAACGAATCTGACGATCATGATGAAATAGTCACCGTCGCTGACAGAACAAATTACAGCAGACCGACAACTGGACGATATAATGTTAAGTATCACATTGCCAAAAAAATAATAAAATTTAATTTTGCTGTTGCCGAACAACAGATATGTTGGCAGTTTATCAGGCCGTTTTTAAATCTAAAAATAACTGGCCAGCGAAGGAGTATAAAATACGATTTTATTTTCGCTAAGATATTTAATTTAATGCCAGTTGATAATGAAAGAAAATTACATTAAAATTTCGTTATGTAAAACTATCAAATGTAAATCTGTGCTTGTGAAATACGAACAAATTTATAATAACGTTATTGGATCGACTTAGTTGGTACCCAGCTATTAAATTTATCGCTATACCCACGCCACTTGACTAAACTTTTATTGCCTTTTCTCCTAATCACTTTTTCATAAAAACTACCAATGATCGGTTCCCCTGCCAGATCTTTTAGCGCGTATGTTACAGGTATTGTTAAAAGTACTTTATCAACCACAAACACTTCTTCAGTCCAGTTTGGAGTAAATCCTTTTTCAAATACTTTTTTCGTCAGAGAAATTCTAACTTGATCACCTACCTCAAATTTATGTCTGCGGTACATGTTTTCATTTGCTAATATCGGATTTTTAATTGCGTCGTTTGGCGATAGTTTAGTGGTTCGGTGTTTCATGTTATTGTACTTGTCAACTATCTGCGGAAGATCATCAATATACCTGTTCGTATTTTTAGCTGTCAAATATTTGTGTATTTTTTCGTTTAGAGTGCGATTAAATCGCTCTACTACGACACTTTTTCCCTCGTTCCCTGTAACATATTTTTTAATGTTATTTTGTTCTAGAAACTGCTCAAACTTTTTATTGAAAAATTCTGCTCCGTGATCGGTCCAGATTTTATTCGGTTTTCTTTCTGTACTTGTTATTATTTGTTTTAACGCATCAGTTATCGACGTTCTTGTCTTGTCTAAAACTGGAACATTAAAAGCATATTTACTAGAAACATCTACAACGTTAAACAAGTATTTCTTATTATCATTAAACTTAGCTAGATTTGACACATCTACTAAATCTATCGCCCAGATATCATCAACGGCATTTGCAACAACTTTACGTCGCGTAAACTTTTTTTTTAGGTTTGAGTAGTTCGGCTGCGAGATCATCATACAATTCCTTTCCGAGTCCTAATTTATATTTTGCTCCAATAAAACCCTGTACCAGCCTTCTATCAAAACGTTCTCGTATATTTGTTGGTTCCATATCAAGAAGTTCGTCTAACATTACTTTGTCGCAATCCGATTTTAAGTTTTCATGATCACGATAACAGATATCATGGCGCATTGCTATTGCATCAACTTGATTGTAAGGTTCTTGTCCTGGCAGCGGATTATCATTTTCATCTAGTTGTTTATCAAGAGGATTATAAGGTCCAGTATATTTATGGCCTGGCAATGTCCAGCCTCCTTTTGGTTTTGGTAATTTGCCAATTAATTTATGTATATCTATACCTGTTCCAATTATTTCTCTGTTGTTACAACGTTGACAGTATGTGACAATTTTATTTTGCTCGAGACATAAATCTCTGTCAGAATCGCACTTGCATATCATTCTATATTTTTAGTCGTCTACTAAAATAATCTTGTCAGGAGGGCAACCAGCTCCAGACGTTTTCTTTAAAAACATACTTTTTCTTTTTCCGCAGATTGCACAAATACTTTTCAGCATCGTCCTGTTGTTTTTTGTTTTTTCTGTTGTTTCATTGATATTTTCTGTTTTGGTTTTACATTTGAGACAATATGTTGACATTATATATTTGTAAGTTTAGATAAAATTTATTGCAAGCTTTAGATAGCTTTACAAAAATTAACTGCAATCTCATCATTAGCGTGAGAAGGTTACTTATCAAACTGCAAAATAAACTTTAAAAAATTAAATTTCCTGTCATTGTCAGGTGATTGAGACATTTGTTTAATAAACATTATACAATAATATCCGCAAGCAGAAGTTCCAACAGGTTGAAGTTGATTGGACGAATAATATATTATTTTATATTTTTGTTTTATATATTTTTTTTTATTGCATCGCTCGGAGGAAGTCCAAACGAGTCAAAGTAATTGTTATTATAAACTGCTACCCAATGCGTGCCGGACCCGTCATTGAAATCTTGTATATTTATCACACACGAACCACCTGATGCAACACCTTCGGTGTCGAGTTCATCTCTGGAATAAACTCCGTGGAAATTTTTTACTTGTTTTAGTTTATCAAGTATATCAAAGTTACTTAGCGGGGAGGCCGTGTTCCCGGCAATGTTAGTCCTCGTCCTCCTATTCCTAACAGATTTGGCAGCAGACTTCCCCCTAGTCCCGCTAAAAGTGGAGCGAAAGGAATAATTCCTCCTTGTTTTGTTTGATTGCGCTTCGTTGTTTTCTTTTTTTTTCGACGATTTTGTTTTTTTTTCGACGATTTTGTTTTTCGTTGTGGCATTATATTTATCGGTCACATAAAATTAAACTTTAGACTATTTTTTTTATACCACTACCCTCAACTGCTTTTTTCGTTGCGCCAGATATTGTGCCAGACGCTGCTGCTAGTCCTAATGTACCTAACACCGGCAAAATTTTAGATAATAACGTGCTGGCCATCACTGATAATGCCGGACCAAAGAAACCACCTTGTTTTGACATCGCTGTTATTTGTGCGGCACTTAAATTTAAAACAAAAGGTTTTTTACGATCGTACCTGTTTACTTGATTTTTTGTCAGCATTAATTTTGTTAAAATACCCTCGGAAATGTTAGGGTTGATTTTTAATGATACATGTCTCTGCTTTGCAACAGCAGCTGCTAATTTTTTAACTTGACCATCAGTCAAATATATTTCTTTTATAATATATTTTGTCATCTTATATAACGATTGCAGATTAAACTTGTACCGTCATTTTACCTCCAACGGAATCTATCGTAACAAATCTGTCGCTGATCACCAAAGCGTACACGTACAACTGTGCTATAGGAACTATTCCTAATGTCCAAGTAATTTCAATATCAGCTGCTGAGTCAACTGCTCGCTCGCTGTGTTTACTAACATCAAAATAAAATATTGGATAAAGTGTACGAAATTCCTCTACTGATATCTGAGATCCATTTTCAACATCCTGATATTTTTGCACTGCGTCGAGCAGGTACATGTACGGTCGAGTAATATTTTTATTAGCGTCATCTGCAAAATTGCATTCTATCACCCGATCTGGATATTGCTTCGAATTTAGTCTAGCATATATTCGTCTAACATCAGCGTTATCAAATATTGCATTATTTTGTTGTTGGTTACCACGTCGCGCTTGCTGTTGAAATACGACAAACAATTGTCTCGGCAGTTGTTCGCTTGATGTTGTTGTAACTCGCCATGTGTAGTCGGTAGTATTTGGAACTGCTGTTTGATATATTTTATGTTGTTGAAAATAAATCTTGTTTGTGCGATTTTCAAGCATATTGTTTAATTCTGACATTTTAGTGATCGACGGCGTTATTCGTGGCATCCATAAAGCAAGTTTGTTTATGATAAATTGTACATCAGCTCCGCCATATCGAAATAGGCAGTCGTTTTGTTCTGTCCGATCTAAAATAAGTGTATGTTTAACTCCACGAAATACTTTATCATAATCGCGACAAAATCCAAATATTGTACTTAACGGAAGCATCATTGTAATTTGACGTGATCCTTCTGCAAGTGCCTTTCTTTTAGCAAAACCTTCATTGTAACATGGATTTTTTATGCTAATTGTGTTATTGATTAAATCTAACATTGCAACGCCGTCCGCACCTGCAGCTGGTGGTGTTATACCAAGATTATTACAAGCTGCAGTAAGTGAGACTCTTGTAGCGTCTTCGTTAGCGGCTGCAGCTGGTGCGGCTATACCTAGTGCGGCTGCATTAATAATAAGAAAAGTTCTTACAATTACAACATCTGCAGCGGCATCAGCTCCGTGTACTAAAACATCTTTCAAGAAAAGTTCGGTCGATTCGGCTAAACCACGTCCAGTATCTTTAAAACACATCATGTTCGTTGCCGTTGATCTATAGTAATCGTCGGAAAACGAAATAATATTTAAGATTGTACTTGCAACTTGCAGGTGACTCGAAATATCTTCTACAGTTTGATTAGCTAGTTGATATCTAGCACTTTTGAATAAACGCCAGCCGTTATTTATAAGAGCTACTTCTGTTTCAGCTGCAATTGCAACAGGTGGATTGGCTACTGTCATAATCTGACCGCGAACTTCTAACATTGCCTTATGTGGCAGTAGAAATACATCTTCGTCTCGAGTATTAAATGTTCTAATACCAGTTTTATTTGGTTCATTAGAATTTTCGTCGAGATACTCAACATACTCAAATTCTGTTACAGTGTTATCGGTGTCATAAGTTTCTGCTAAATCGAGATAATTTTTAACAGACATTTTTTAGTTACTTTAGATATTAATTTTTGTCTAATCTGCTCGCCTTTCTGTGATAAAAGTTTTTTCGTTGTTGTTATCATAGCACGTTGAGTTTCTTTTGTTGGAGCGATTTCTGATATAGCTTGTTTTATCTCAGATGTAGACGGCAATCCACGTTGTGGATCACCTTTTATTTTATCAGCTATTTTTTGTCCCACCGCAGTTCCAGCGGCAGATGCGGCTCCAGTTCCAAAAGCTTTACCTGCGTCAAGTGCAATTGGTGCAACTTTATGCGCGATTCCCGGAACATTTTCAATAACTTTAGTAAATATATTTCCAAAAAATCCTCCTACTATTTTTCTTCGATAATTTTTTTTTCTCTGTTTCATTATATCTGAGGTTGTATAATTTTTATTGTCGATAACGAAGCTATTGCGCACGCAAGTGTAAATAATAAGTAACAATCTCGTTGTTCAGATCCAACTGTCGTCCGGATTGATCTGTTAATTGCATTGTTATACTTGTTATTTGATTTTCAACATTTAACGGATAAAATATAATATGACGCGGAGTAATTTGCATGAGAGAACCTGGTGGAACATCTGGCGAGAAACTATAAATCGTTTGCCCTTTACTGCCCTGGGCTGAGTAAGATCCAGAAGCAATAGAGCAATTTACTAATATTGTATTTACGTCAGTTATATTTACCGGCAGTTCACCGTCATATGTGATAGGTTCATTAGGATCTAAATAATACTCTCTATGTTCAAATCCTATCAGTGGTGTGATACTTTTTGGTGATATAAAACTAACTGACATATTTTTTATTGTCATTCTAGCTCGTAACGTGTTATAATTCGCTGCTAACTCGAAATTATCAGGTTTCATCTTCTCTTTTTGCATAAGCTCTTTTATCGTCTTATTTATATCATTGATATTATAAGCTCCTTGTGGAATTTTAAATGTTTTCCATTGCGTGTCTCTTATTGAAATAATTGCAATCTCATCATTGACACCAGTTTTTACGTTAGCCATAGCATTCCAGCAAGTACAAGAAATTAATCCAATTTCATACTGTTTCTCAGTATCAAGTTGTATTGGCGGAATATAATTTACTGAAAAATTTGCGCTATCTTTTGCGGTTGTACTAGAGTCTAGCAATAATGTTGTTGACATTGTTATTTATTATATTTTTACAAAATTAAATCGCCGAGATTAAGTCGCGGTGTAAAGTTTCATACTCGTCAGATGTTAATAAATTTTCCGATCTTAGATGATCAAGTATGTCAATAATTTCATTGTCAATTTCAACATTAATATTACCAGCTTCTTTTGATGATATCAACAGCATTAATCTGCCTATCATTTCAGCAGTTGATGTAAATATTTTTACACCTGTTCCAGTTTTTACTCTTACAGCTTCTCTATATTTTTTAACGCGATTTTCATCGACTGATTTAAATTTCCTATGAAAATTCCACTCTTTGCCATACTCTTTTCCTCTATAATCTACCGCTGCTATGTAAAAGGTACGAGCGATAACACCTTTCCTAATTATAACAGAGAGCGGAAACATATCGTCTTCTTTTAGGGCTTTATCTAATTCTTTGTTAGCATCATTACCGTCTGTTATTATTTTATTTAATATAACAATAAGTTCGTCGTATCTATCACTTTCCCATTTTTTTATATTATTAATATCAGTTATATTATTATCTTTTAAAAAAATCATTATATTCCTTATCTGTTATTTTATAATTTGTTTTTTTTTTCTAAAAATATTTATTTTTTCACCAATTTCCATAAACATTACTGTTAACTCGCCGACTCTTTCTTGCTCTTTTTCAATATCCTCTATTTTTCTGATAATTTTCCTAATATAGTCCTAATTTCATGTGAAGTTAATTCTGCTAATCTTCTTTCAAATAAAATCGGATTATTGATCAACCGGTTTAGTTCAGCTTGTCTAGCGTCGGGATCATCAATATTCCTTACAAGTGCCTCAGCTAACATTCTTTTTTCCTCGTCAGATCTAGCAATAATTTTTGCAGCAGCCGCTTCTTGTTGTTCTTTAACTAATCCAACCAAACCTTTTTCTTGTAGTTGCTTAAGTTCTTTTTCTGATAGTGGTTAAGTTTCAGGTTGTTTCCCAAGAAGTGCATCAGTAACTAGTTTGAGAATGGTAGCTGTTGTTTCTGCAGCTGTTACTTGTCCACGTCGTGCTTGCTGTACTTTTTGCTTAAATGCCGCTTGAGATTGAGCAAGTTTTTTTAGATCTTCTACATGTTTTCTATATTTTGCTCGTTTCACAATAATTATTATATATAAATTTTATAAAATTTTAAGAAGTGGAAAACACATTACTGCAAGTAAATGTCAATACAACAGCGAAACATTTTAGTCGGATCATTTGCAAGTTTATTAAATAAGAAAAAGTTATATTTGTCCTTTGCAGCTCTATGATATAATTCGATAAATTTATATTTTGTTACATCACCGCATTGCTCGTTCGCGATATTTCTAACGTCAACATTGTCCAGTCCCGGAAATAATATAAAACAACCAGTATTTCGCCGAATAAATCTATCAACATTATAAAAACCTTGAGCCAAATAAACAGAATTACATTTCTTATTACGTGACAATGAAAAATACGATCTTATTTTGTTCATCTCCGTATTATTTAGTGGAATATCGTCAAAAACTACTATCTTATGTTCATCCGAGTCAAGATGATTAACTGGAACAAGATCATCTGGTTGTCTTATCAAAAAGATATCATCTCCAGCGTTAAGTTTATCACGAAGTTTGTCATTATATTTGCTTAGTAGCTCGTACTTATCTTGCTGCGGATTAATTGTATAAATATAAACTCGATCGTTGTTAAAATTATCGCCGAGAAGTAAGTTCATCAGCAGATTTGTTTTTCCAGATCCAGTTCGCCCAACAATAAGATAATGACAATCTGGAAGTTCATTGTTATGTTTATGTTTCACCAACCGCTCTGTATCAAAGTTTGATATCGTCGCCATCGTTGTTATATAATTTTATGTAATATTAAACTAACTAATGTTGACAATTTTATGTAGGACAATAAATAATGAGCTACTATACAAAATTTGGAACATTAACAGGAGATTTACTGACTGAAAGTTATCAAGGTGACTTATCTAAGTACGCAACTCTTGATCAGCTAAGAAATGAGATTGATAATTTATTAAATCTCACAAGTGTGGATCAAAATGAAGTTGTTATTTTCCAGGATAAACAAGGACGATTAAAGACGAGTAATGTACAACTGTCAAATGTACTTGTACGAATTCCCACCGCGGTTGTTAATAATATTGTTACTTTTACAAACCAAGGTAAGATACAAGATTCCGGTAACTCGATTAACGATTATGTCAAAAAAGCTGGTGATTCATTCACGGGCAGTATTATTATGAATCAAAAAAAAATTATAGACCTTGGAAATCCAGCCTTAGATACAGACGCCGCAACAAAAAAAATATGTCGATGATCAAGAATCTAAGTACGTATTGGCCAACGGTGGCATAATGCGTGCATTTCTCAACATGAACAATAACGGCATTAATAATCTTAGAACACCGGAATATGATTTTGATGCTGCAACGAAAAAGTATGTTCATGATAAGGAAATTCCTATTTCAACTTCGTTAAAAACAATCGGTGATGAAATGACTACACTTAGTGCTACTTTTGCAAGACACGTAGAAACGTTCTTAAATTTTCGTAGAAACATAAACAAACCCTTTAAAGAATTTTTTGGGGAACAACCAACCGTTGACATAAAACTAGCCGACGTTAACACGAAACTCAACGACATTGTCAGTGGAATACCTAATATTGTTCAAAAAACTAATCTGTTTAAAATTCCACATGGACAGATTAAAAATATCGTGTACACAGTAGCATCAGGATCATCAACATGGACACCGCGAAATAACACTCTCGAACATACCGCAGAAGTAACTGGGTTATACAGGTTATCTATGTACGGTTTAGAAATTACTGCTGCCACTTCATCATCGCCGAAGGTATAACATAATCATCTATTGGTGATGCTAACCAAGAACATCAAAGAAATATTTACGCTGATATCAACGGAAATGCCTCCGAGACGTTACTGGTGGTGTCTGGAATTTATAGCTGAAACTTTTTAATTAATTACTTAACATCATTAGGTATAATGAATCAAACCAGGAACCAGCACTATTGTAAACTAATATTATATAATGAAAAAATATATATTTGATTTCAATCACATTTCAAAAGAAATTCCGAAACAAGATGTTGACGCGCTAATGCAATATTACAAATTTTATCATAAAAAACTTTGGTGCGTGAAAAAATGTTATAAATCTTATAACAAAATACTTCGCGTAATATCATATTTACCACTGTTATTGACTGGATCTGGTATAATTTCGAGTGGTGCATCATTAAACCCGTTTTTGTTAATAATATCAGGTGTTCGTGTTTCTCTTACAACAGCGTGTAAAAAGATTGAACCTCGACTTGTGACCCAAAAAAATGCCTGCAAAACAGCTAGTATAACTTACAAAAAATTACTTGATCAGATACGATCTTACTTGCGGGGTATAAAATATGATATGGATGATTTAATACGTGAGTTTCGTACTATTGACAGTATGTTAACAGATATTCTACCAATGAGAGTTAGTAGGTATGAAAAAGATTATCAAAAAAAGTATGAGAATGATAGGGTATGAAATATTATCTAAACAATAAAAAATAATATATGAAAAACGTCACTTACTTGATTCCGCTCGGTGAAGACGTCCTCTTGAAAGTGCCTCAGAAGGAAATTTTACCTGCCTTATATACTAATAGATCTGCGTGGGCGTTTTCTAGAAATTCCATGTGATTATGACATTCTAGAAATTCCATGATTATAAGTCATTTTGCGTGGGCGTTTTCTGGAATGTTCTAAAACATGTATACCTGGCTTGGCTGATAAATGTATTATTGATTTTTCAGGCTGCGTACATGAGGCAACATCTGTTACAAGCAAAACACTGTAGAGTATTGATTTTCCAGACTGCATTACTGTAGTAATCTGGGGATGGGCTCATTTAATCTCCAAATATATTTGGGCTAGAATCCGCCTTTTAATGTTTAGAAAATAAAAAAAATCGTTTGGGGGTGGGAATTTTAGGGTCTCTGAGAGAGTAATTTGTATTTGTTCTGAGAGTGGGGAGGGGGTGAAAAGAGGTCTTGGGCTAGAATCTGCCTTTTCCCTTACTACTACAATTAGCCCAAATGGTTTTTGTAATAGCCCTATGGATTATGGTGTGGGTATTGGATTTTGTAACTTAAAAAGAAAGAACAGGCTTGTTATATTTTGCATGCAGTTTATTTACTCTGGAACTGGAGATATTTGCATGGATTTATTTATTGTTTCTTAGTCTAAAGTCATGTGATGTTTATATTTATTGTAATCTAAAGGTGTTGCACGGTTTTAGAATATTTAGCTCTTTTTAGACCCTTTAATCCCAATCTGATTGAAAATGATCTAGGCTCAGTCAAGGTGATGAACTCTCATGACTTAACGTTGCCATTATCTGCTGGTTTCGGCGTCTTGCGACTATGATCCCACAAGGGCCTCCTTTCAAGCCAGTGCTTGGGGGAGGGGAATTGGACCAGGGATTGAGGTTAAACTATTAAAAATGTTCTAGTATTAGGTTATATTTGATATTTTCCTGTAATTGAGTCCTACACCCTATCTTTATCAACCTGTGGCAATTGGTTTCTGCTCAAATCTGGGGACGAAAGTTTTCCTCTCTTGCCGATGTCTGTTATGAACCCCATGTTATTTGTATAAGCCAAGCTGATGTTATTTGTCTCCCTCTTCAGGAATTAGGGAAAAATGGCTGGGTTTTGTAATTTGTTCTATCTTTAATTATGGCTGTTTCTGTGATGTTTTGGGAGAATTCATTGAAAATATGGCTAATCGTTCCTAGAGTGCGACAATGTGCTGTTAATACCTGATTTTATAAAAGGATAAATCTTCCAAAACTGCTGTTCATGTAGGCATATTTACTCGTCTTAAATTAAATATTTATTGGTGTTCAGTGTAAACCAAGTCGACCGTTCAACTGCAGTCCAAGTTACGTATTTGATCTCTAAAGCTAGTCAAACGAACGAACTCCAATTAGTACTATTCAGTAAAGAATAGGGTAGTACACATTTATTAGTGGAAAGTTAAACACGTTGACCTTTTGAGGTATATAGTATGATGGCGCACGAAACAGATGTTATGAGGGCGCACGAAACATGTTACGTTGTTGGACAAAGCCAAATTGTATACATGCCTAATTTGACTTTTTTCTTAATTAAATGACAGACAGTTGCAACTGTTTCATAGCTTTAGTGTGATATATATATATATATATATATATATATATATATAAGAAGAGTATATATATATATATATATATATATATATATATATATATATATATATATATATATATCGATGTGTGTCCTGTATTTATGAAATGTTTGGATTGAAATATTGCACTCAGTATAGATAAGAATGGAAGATCATGAAATTAAATTGATCATTGTCATTTAATACGATATGGAAATTATGTCTGTAAATAATAGAAAGTGATTTATCGAGCAAATATAATTCAGTAAAAACACATTTTATGAAACAAAGGTTTAAGTAGTTCAGTAATAGAATGAGTGAACAGAGCAACAACTTAACTCTGACATTATTTAGTTAACTCCCCTCTTCTATTCTATTGCATTACTATAAAATCTATAAGACGCGTGTCAGATTCATGCTGCTGAGGAAATGAGGTAATGATTTGTTTGCACAGTGAATGCAACAATTTCTTAAAGTCTCACTGGACAGTTGTTTTGATGAACGTTTGCAGAATCATTATAACATTTTCTAAATTAAAGATACAAAGAGAAAGTAACCATTGATGTTTGTCCAAAACATGCTTATTACATTTTACTTAGGATAATTTAATTAAGATATTTATTTGAATTCATTGTATGACTGATAGGTTTTACACTGAACAAAGACTACTTATAGCCCCTCTTTTTAAAACTCAGTTTGACAGTAAAGAACTATTTTACATATTATCCTTAGGAAAGGTTGTTTAATCAGTAAGTATGGGCGTCATGCATGCTGAAAGTTCACTGATATTATAACAAACGAACATGATTCTAATTATCCCTTAACCAGCTCGATTTTGAGATATTTACACTGTAGCAGATACACATAAATACGTAAACCAAATTGGCTGTTTATTTGCAGCCCAAG
>JAECUM010040001.1:0-22547 GCA_016617855.1 Megalonaias nervosa | reverse complement strand
CTCGGTCAAAGCCCTACGCTGGCTACATTACTTGTGCGACAAGGAAGACAAATGGATCCAACATGCCCGCAACGGAGGAGGTGGAAAGACCATCGGAAGGTATTCGGTAGATGGTTGGGACTTAGAAAACCCCAAGATCGTGTACGAGTTTAACGGATGCTTATTTCACGGATGTCCCATCTGTTACACACAACGTGGCACTAAAAATCAGTTTTTACAATGTATTATGGAAGTCTTGTACCAGGCCACTTGTCAGTGGGCCTGAAGTTAGAACAGCAAGGATACCAAGTGGTGGAAATGTGGGAACACGAGTACGATCACCGTTTGAAAACCGATCCCGAGTTTAAACGCATGGTGGAAGGTTACAAGCTGGTGGACCCACTGAAACCACGGGACAGTTTGTACGGAGGACGGACGAATGCCACCTGTTTGCTGTACCAAGCCGACGAGGAAAAAGAAGAAGAAATCAAATACTTGGACGTGTGTTCGGTCTATCCTTACTTGTGCAAATATTGTCATTTTCCCGCTGGTTACCCGCAATTGCTGACGGAACATATCGACCTGGACAACATTCAACAATACGAAGGATTGATAAAATGCAAAGTCTTGCCTTCCACGAACTTGTACCATCCCGTTTTACCTCACCATTGCCAAGGAAAACTGATGTTTCACTTGTGTCGTACTTGTGCCGAAACGTGCAACCAAGACCGACCTTGTCAGCACACTCAGGAAGAACGCGCCTTGACAGGAACGTGGGTCAGCATGGAATTATTTAAAGCTCTAGACTTGGGATACCAACTGTTAGAAGTGTACGAAATTTACCACTTTTCCAAGACAGAACAGTACCACAAGGGCGACGAGACTCAGAATGGCATTTTCGCAGACTACGTGGATGCCTTTTTGAAACTGAAACAAGAAGCCAGCGGCTATTCTTCCTGGTGCCACACTCCCGAGGACCAAAAGAAATTTAAAGAGAAATACTGGGAGCAGGAAGGCATTACTTTAGACCACGTCGAGAAAAACGAAGGAAGGCGATTGTTTGCCAAAGTGATGTTGAATGGCTTGTGGGGAAAAATGGCACAACGACCGTGTTTACCCAAGACGGAGTATTTGACAGAACCTTCCCGCTACTTCCAAATGATTCACGACAAAACCAAATACATGAAACACGTGGATGTCGTTCGTGAGGACTTGATCTTAGTCAATTACGAAGAAGAACTGGACTTTGTAGAAGCCGACGAATTTGGAAATGTCATCATTGCGGCCTACGTGACACCCCATGTTGGCTTAAAACTCTACGAAGATTTACGCCGGATAGGAGATCGTGTCCTGCATTTTGACACGGACAGTTGCATTTACATCGATCGCCTGGGTCACCGTCACCCTGACATGGAAGGAGACCGTTTAGGAGCCTGGACAGACGAGCACCCCAACGACAAGATTCTACGTTTTGCTAGTGACGGTCCTAAAAATTACGGTTACGAATACCGGGACCAACAAGGGGAAGTGCACACGGAGTGTAAAGTGAAAGGATTGACTCTCAATTATCCCACCGGTCGACTGGTGACCTTTGGCGTATTGAAAGAAGCCTTGCAGTCTGGACAGGATGGAAACTTTAAAGTGACCACCTACGAACCTCACAAGATTGTACGTTTAGCCACACTCCAAATCGTCAGTCGACCCTTGGAAAAAGTCTATCAAATCGTGTACCAGAAGCGAGTTCGGCTTCCCAATCACTTCACTTTACCATACGGTCACGTCGATATTGGTCAGCATATAAAAGCGACAACGTCCAAGACCGATAGTTCATTGTAACTACCAACACCAAGCGAGAAAGATGAATCCTTTCAAACAGTAAGTATCAAGCGTAAGACTCAAGTCCAACGAGAAGCTCGAGTACGATGCTGTGCCTTGCGATGGCAGGGATGCTGTACGCTGTGACCTCAGCGATTCAGTACCACATCATGGGAATTTTGATATGACTATACCTACCATGGAAAGTGATGCTGTGTGTCAAACCTGACAGATGCGAATGCGTTGCCACTCGTTATCGTACACCTTTTCACTTTACTGGTTTTTATGGTTAATGTCATCATGAAACCACGTCTCTACCACCCTACGGATGTCATCCAACCTTTAGCAAAGTCCTGCGGATTTCACCGTACCCTCAACGAAATGAACCTGTGAAAGACGAATATTCGTTCCCTGTGCGTTTGTCTGAATACTGCGACTTTGAAAGTCCATTCCAAACCTTCCTAGGAAAATGGCCAAAATATCTGCGAGGACCTAGCCCTGAAGAATTAGCCAGAGCTAGGGCGAAGGGGATAAAGTCAAGTGCTTCAGTTACGGTGTGTCACTTCACGAGTGGGAACAAAAAGATTCCGCTTACCTGGAACGTGCTCGATGGTCTCCGGTTTGTCACTACCTACCTTTAGTGGGACCTAGTCATTGAAGTGGCATATCATGACGTTTAAGAAACCAGCTTAGCTAGGAGTCAAACGTTGGACAACACCTAGACAAGTATTTAAACCCCATTTAAAAAAATAATATTTAAAGATTACCAAACAAATTGCAAGAGAAGGTCTACAAGGAAATTTGGCAGGGACTTGTCAGAGCCAAATCTCAATTGGTGACTGAGGAACTTTTATGTCGAGAAATTCACTAGAGGAAATTGACATAAGTCAACAAACAAGTCAAATTTCTCTGGATCAAGTGTGCGTTCGTCCGAATATTCTGCTTTAGACCGTTTACATGAGAAGATTTTAATGACATTCTTGACCGTTTCCTGGAATGGCAGTCGTCAGAAATTTTGCTCTAGGAGAAGTGTTTACAAGAGAATACTTTACAAGAGAACATTCGTGGTTTGCCTGAGAAGTTGAGAGAACGCATTTACCGAGAGCTGGTCAAAATGCAAGTGAAACGCAGAGAACAATTTCATCCGTTACGTCACCGATGTTGGAATCACTGGTATCTGAATGATATAAGAGGACTGATTCATTACAAAGCTTTCCATTGGTCAGACATTGATGAATCACGTGAGATTCATAAGGTTTTGGATGCCACTCATTCTACTTACAAGGTGATCCTAATACATCGAATTCTAAAAGACGAGTTAGAGGATTACAACAAATCTTTACAAGAACTATTCTTTTTGATTCAAGAGGAAACTTCTGTACGACGTGTGGTATGTGAGTTAGTGACTAAACAGTTTGGTGCAGTACTAAAATAAAACCGATGCTGTTCAAAAAGTACACTTATTACCTCACACCAAAGACGGTATAAAAACGGGCTACCATGCCACGGCCTTTATCATTCGTGATACAACAGATTCCGTGGAAGGAGATCAATGACAGTATTCAGACAGTGGAGGATTACCAACACTTATTACGAGAACTGTGTCCATTGAATTGGGGTCGACGTGTGGTGTGTGTCTTAGAGACTTGCTTTTTGTGATTTCGTTTTACCAGTCGATTCCTTGTGAACTCCTTACGAACAGCACATACCACTCAAAAAAGCACGAAAGTGGTCCCTTTAAATGTACACTAAAAACTCATTCTGTTAAAAGCTTTGCGCTTTCATCTCGAAATTTCTCGACCTCTGCAAGAAAGAAAGATTCGTCAACATTTAGGTACTGAAGATGTGTACGATGATGTGTGTATAGCTTGTGACTTACACCCTCACTGGAAAGATGTACGTGACTGGAAAAGTTGGGGTTTCGAGGCTTGGACTAAAGAAGTGGCACACCATGCCCACGATTTGTCTTCCTAAAAAATTAAAACGTTTAGTGAAAAAAGTAACTTTTAAACCTGTGTTAATGACAATACCAGAAGAAAAGGAACCACTCCATTCAGGACAGGACAGGACCGTCATCGACATTCCCAAAAGGCCATTCCGGGAGGACTCCTGTGTGACTGCCCAATGTAGAGACTCTAAGAACATTACACGCTGTCCCTAGGACACCCACCTTGATCAACAAAAATGTTGTACAGAGACTTGTTTATATTCCACTATGATCGTTTTGATGTGTCTTTTATTCATGTACTTAACCATTTGGCTTTTATTTATTTTTGTCTTTCGTGTTGTTCACAATTAAAGATGGCAATAAACGTGTCCTGAAAAAAGTATAAAAACTGTTGTCTTGTCTGTCTTCGTGTCAGAAGTGAATTTCCCTACACAACTATGGCTACCTCTACTGTCTCTGCTCCCTCTTCCTACACTTTCAAAGTCATCGTCGAACACTTAGATCGTGCTAGCTGGGAGGCCTTCTATCTTCGCCATCCCTTTAACATGCTCATTGCTGGACCCAGCGGTTGAGGCAAATCCGAATTTGTCAAACGTTTGATTGAACATAAACATCATTTGATCGATCGTCCACCTCAACGAATCGTATGGTGTTACAAAGAGTGGCAATCGGCGTACAGCCTTCTGCGAGAAAGTCAGGCGATTCCATCGTCTTTGTGGAAGGCATTCCTGGCGAAGACGACGGAATCGTGTCTGACCCTAGTCAAACCCATCTCGTCATCTTCGACGACATGTTAGGAGAAGACGAAGAAGAAATTAAACTGTGGTTTACGCGCAACGGGCATCATCGCAATGCCAGTGTCATTTACATCACCCAAAATTTGTTTCAACAAAGTCAAGCTCATCGCACCATCAGTCTCAATGCAATTAGGTTGTCTTGTTTAAAAGCCCTAGAGATAAATTGCAAGTGCAAGTCTTAGCCAAACGGTTAGGAACGCCTTGGCCGACTCATGCGTACCACGATGCCACTCAAACCCCACACGCTTATTTACTCGTGGATTTAAAACCTACCACCCCCAATTATTTGCGATTTCGTACCCATCTGTTTCATAACTGGCGCAAAGACGGAGAGCCTGTCGTGTACACGTCCCCGTTGTCGACTTAACAACAACCAAAATAGTTTATTAATTCGTGCCTTGTACGGCATCAGTCGCGAGAAAAATCCACAAATACGTGCTCGTGTCTTGGAAGCTAGTCTCAAAGAAGTCTTACGATAGTTTACGGTGACAGCACTTCAATTACTGCAAGGCATCATTCACATTCCACATCAAACGAAACGCGTTTTTGAGAGAGACAAAGTAGCTTTGACGCAAATGGCCGATCCTCGCATTGACACTCAAACCAAAAAGCAAATCATTTTGAAACCGAGAGGTAGCAGTTTTCTAGGAGGTGTCATCATTCGCTCCCTCTTAAAATGGGATCCTAATGCCCCTAAAGTTCTCCCCAAGAAAATACCACTCCCCGACGTAACCAGAAGAAAAAGAAAGATAAAGAGCAACGGTGTCAAGACCAGGTCACAGCCTCAGTAAAAGAAAAGAAAAGCCCACAGAAAACAGCTTCTACGCGCAAGAGAGGTGCTGCCGCAAGGACGCAACCTTACATTCGCAAACCACGTCCTGCCGCATCGGTGACCGCGTCTCCAGTAGCCTCAGGTTCTTCCACTTCTCCGTTGCTGGTGATGCCTGCCAAACCCGATTTGACATGTGTCTTTCCTAATTTGATGAAACATTGGAAACCCGCGT
Source organism: Megalonaias nervosa (assembly GCA_016617855.1). Lineage (NCBI taxonomy): Eukaryota > Metazoa > Mollusca > Bivalvia > Unionida > Unionidae > Megalonaias > Megalonaias nervosa. Next base: position 17,004 of record JAECUM010040001.1, on the reverse strand, counting down.
CTCCAAAAACGTTTGCTCCGGTGGTGACACCCTTTTCCTCTTCCGCTGCTCACAAAATACCCTCCCCCAAAATCAAAGTGCAAGAGAGATCCGGCGTGTTAAAGAGTTTACTGGATATGTCCAATCAAGAACTGTCCCGACTGAGTCCGTTGCGAACCCCTCCACAACGTGTGATGCCTGCCATGAAAATGATACTACGAGCCGACAATCAGTGGCGACGCATTCCAGTATAAAAAGACCTGAGGTAAACGACGGGTTCAGTGTTTTTGTGCTCCTAAACGCCCAAAGATGTTCCCTCATAGAAGTGCACACCGTCACCATCGTCGTTCTTCTGTTCAAAAAGGAAAAGGAAAAAGAAAAGGACAGCCTCCTCGTTTAGCAAAACATTGGGATATGTTGTCCGTCCTGCCCAAAGCTCCTCCACCCACGCGAAAACAATTCATTCAAACCACCTTTAAATACGTCATCGATACCGTGAGCGAATGTTGTCTGAATGTCTTCAAAGGAACGATACCTTTGTCTAAACATCAGAAAGAATGCTTAGCCAAACATCGACACGTTCTTCGTCTAATGGTCCAAAAGAAAATACCCATTCGTCAAAAGAAAAAGATGTTTGTGCAACGCTGAGGAATTTTACCCCTGTTAGGACCCTTGCTGGGAATAATAGGAGGACCCTTGCTGGGAATAATAGGAGGACCCTTGCTGAAAGGAGTATTGGAAACGATGGGAAGAATCCTGGAATGAAGATAAAAAGGTCCAAGAAGATAAAAGGATCGTCTGGAATCAAAAGATCTCAGACGTGATCATTGAAATCCGATGGAAGGACGAAAACTGGCTTTAGTACCTTACAAACGATGGATGGAATACCATCGTTGGCAAGAACAACAGGTCCCGCATTTACCTCCCAATCCTCATTTGACCAAGATGTCCCAATTACAACACGAATTGCAATCGTTGATGGATCTCAGCGATTTGTCAGAAACGGAAAAATCGCAACGGTTTAGCCGATGTTTCTGATTTGGCCACCTACAATCGCGGCTACAAATATTTGTTTTGTGTCATCGACGTCTTTTCCAAATTTGCCTGGGTCGTGCTATTGACTCTCAAATCGAGCAGTGAGTTAGTGCGAGCCCTCTTCGATGACAAACCGACAAAGGCACCGAATTTCTGAACCAAGCTTTCCAAAAAGAATTAAAGAAACGTGACATTCATTTTTTCACCACCGAGAATCCCGAAACCAAAGCCAGCATCGTGGAACGTTGTCAGCGCACCTTGAAAGAATGCATGTGGAAATACTTTACGCATCAATTCACTCTCAAGTACATCAACGTCTTGACGCATCTAGTCCAAGCGTACAACCAATCTTATCAACGGAGCATCGGACGTGCCCCCCCAAGAAGTGACTCCCGACAACGAAGTGACCGTCTTCGAGCGCCTGTTTGGTACGTCCCCGACGATGACTGTCCCCAAGAAAGGTGGAGTGTTGGCAGTAGAAGATTGGGTGCGCATTGGCAAAACCAAACGCACTTTCGACAAAGGTTACTTACCCAACTGGACCACCGAACTTTTTCGTCTCAGCGAACGAGTGCCTGGCCGTCATCATGCAGTCTATAAATTGGAAGACATGAACGGGGAAATACTAAAAGGATCGTGTTACTTGCCCGAGTTACAACGTGTGACCAAAAAAGAAGACGACGCGTACCAGATCGAAAGCATTCTCGACCGAAGAACCCGAAAAGTGGGAAAACGGCGCGTCAAAGAAGTCGAAGTACATTTGAAAGGATATCCTCCCAGTTTTGACTCTTTAATAGACGCTTCGCAAATCATCGACTATATAAAGAAGTGACCATCATACCCTTCAACACAGCCTCAACCGCTACCACTACAGCAGTGACCACTTCTTCTCCGAGTTCTTCTCTGCAAGATCTACAAAAGCAACCCTTGTGGGTGTGGTGTGGAGAACGTGTGCCTAAAACGCAAATCGTCTTTATCTGCCAAATCTTTGTAGTGTATTGTGTCATCGGTGCTGCCATTGCCAATTTGAGTTTGCAACAAGGAGACAAACAATTGTGGACCATTTTACTGAGCAGTTGCATCAGTTACCTTCTTCCCAATCCGTCCCTGAAATACGCCTCTAACGGGAACAACGGGAGTCTTGCGTCCAACGTCAGTCACCCTTCCAACTGTCACCATAACAATCACAGCCATCATCTTCTTTTAGACACTACTCTGACCTTCAGCGACCCCTCGGACAGCAGAACTCTGGAATTATGAATAACCAATTTTACTTAACGTTACCCAGTGACAGTTCCATGGATGTGTTTCCCAATAACACCTTATGCTGTTACACTTCCAAATTACCTCAGGCCATCCAACTGGATCACGAAGCCCATTGGGAAGTGGCTTTGGTGGAAATCATTTACCCTACACAAATTCAAAACATCACTGAAGATCGAAGCACTTTCCACGTCAAACTCCTGAACCTCAATTGCAAGAAGAGATGAATAAAATCGGGTTTTCAGGTGTGAAAAAGCCAGTAAGAAACGATCCATCATTCACCATCTATACTATAAAAATTTAGGCAGGGTATTATTTTAGCGGTCAACATTTCGTGGACACGATTGCTTACAGGTTTGAAGCAGCGTTTGGCAAAGCCCTGAACAGAACCAGTTAATGTGTTAAGATTGAGTACCATAAAGTGGCTCGTCGCCTAATGATGAGATTTCAGGAACCCGATACGTTGTCGATCAGGTTTAATGGTAGTTTGTTTAAAATTTTGGGTGGACATCCACAGATGGTAGCACAGAATCTGAGCCCAAAAATCAACAACAAAATGGACTTTTACAGAGCTTTTGGATCCACGGTAGAACTGAACGAAGTACTCAATTTGATTTTTGTGTACTCCGATGTGGTGGAGTACAACGTGGTGGGACACACTTCCGTAGCATTAATGCGTGTCATTCCTTTCAAAGTGGATTCTGCCACGAACGCTGACCAGGAAGGTGGAAACACCTATCACGTTCACCGCGAATTTGTACATCCTCACTATTTGCCTGTCAGTAAGTCGTATTTAGACACTGTCAACATTAGTATAAAAGGAGATATGGGACAAAATATTCCATTCTCCAAAGGAATAGTCATGGTGAAACTCCATTTTTGAAAACGATTCTCTAACGAATCGTAAGTCATGTATCCTGTGTACCGAGGAGTCGCTCGACAGCAAGGACATGATTTAGGAGATATGTTGGAAATCGGCCTTTCGTTCGGTGGCTCCGGTTTTGAAACCGACGGTGACACGAGGATTGTACGCCTTGAAAGATGCCGCGTTGACGCAAGGCAAAGAATTTCTCCAAAATGTCATCATCGACAAACAAAACCCCAAAGAAGCTTTCTTGAGAGCATGCAAAAATGTTTTTCTTCTAACGGGAAAGGACATCTTGGGTCGGCGAGAAACTCCTATAAATGCCCTGGATGCTACCGAGTCAGGCATTCCTGCTTCCCAAGAGCCACAGCAAGGACAAGGCAGAAAGAGAGGACGACGAAGACACCTCTCCAGAGAACATAACACCCCTAGAGCTAGAAAAACTAAGAAAATAAAAACTGTCCGAAACTTCGATGTTTTTGATTATTAAAAAAATCACAAACATAGAGAAAGAAAGAAAGAAATTGATTCACCGAGAGTCTTGCGTCTGTTTCAAGTCGGAATTGGATCTGTTTGCCATGCCATCTACCATGATGACGATGCAAGAATCCCAATGGGTCGAATTTCATCCTGTTTCCTCTTTGACAGATTCAGCTCCCATCGAGTTCGAAATAAAAGGACGGCCCGATGAGTACATTGATCTGAATAGCAGTTGCTTGTACCTGAAAGTCAGAGTGATAGAAACGTCAGACAATACTATTCTTGAGGAAGACGATAAAGTAGCCCCCGTCAACAATTTCATGCGTTCCTTGTTCAGCGGAGTGGATTTGTACTTGAAAAACAAACTGGTCAGTAGCAGCATGGATACTTACCCTTGCCAAGCGTACTTAGAAAATCTCTTGACATACGGAAAAGAAGCCAAGAACACTCATCTGGATGCCTGTGTGGTATGGAAACCTGACACAGCAGGTAAGAAAAAGTTCGACGATATAGAGGGCCATAATGAGCGATTTAAAGCCCGTCGAAGCAAAATCACACCAGCCAACAGCAGTGTAGAACTGATGGATCGTTTGCATTTGGACATGTGGTTACAAGAGAAGTATTTGCTGAACGGAGTGGATTTCCACCTGAGACTGAATCGCAGCAGTGCCGCTTTCCATTTGATAACTGATGATGCTCCCAAATACAAAACCATCATCCAAGAAGCCCGACTTTACGTGCGACGCGTGGAAGTGTTACCTAAAGTGGCAAACGATATCAGTCACATGTTGAGCAGAACGACCTTCAAGTATCCGATACGACGTGTGGAAGTGAAAACCTTCCTAATTCCCAAAGGATAGCGATCGTACTTGTCCCAGTACGAAGCCGCGGGACAGCTAGGGACTAACACCAGTCACGGCATTACTTACGAGGATTATGCAGGAAGTTACACTTTGTGGGCTTTTGATTTCACTCCAGACCAAAGCAGCGACGAGTGACATTTCCACCCTATAAAATTCGATCAGATTTCTTGTGGAACTTCAGTTTGCAAACCCACCCCCTGATGTAACGGTGAACGTCATCCTGTATGCCGAATTCAATAATACCATAGAAATCAACAGTTTGAGAGAAGTCATTCTAGACTATTAGAAACTATGGAAGACTCTTATCCCTCTTTGAACAGTGGAGACTATATGGAAATGGAATGGGAGGATACCGTGAAAGCAGAACCCCAAGACAAAGACGAAGACGAGGACGTGGTGGTCACGTCCAGATGGCCAGAACAAGAACAACATTTAGTGTCGTGTTTTGCCAAATATCCTGGCGGATAAATTTACGGAATTGACCAAGAAAGATTGCTATGGATGTCAAAATGATCATCCCAGTCAAATTCAACACGACATGATGAGTCAAGAAGAAAACTTGGACGAGTATCTGGACGACGCTTGGAGTCTCATCTCGGAAGAAGCAGTGTTGCATGAGTGGTATAAAGGCTTGCGTGATCATTCCTGTCCTCCATTGACTACTCTGGAGATCTATCGCATCGAAGCTGTCTTAGGCCAGAGTGCGGAGACGAAACAAAGAAACGGTTACTTGACAGAGATTTTCAAGCAAAAAGTCAGAATTGACTTGATGACTTATCATTACCAGTGAAAAAACAAGAGGAAAAAAATGGATACCTGGGAACTTTATTACCTTTTGAACAACAGTTTGTACACTGCTTCTTGGAATCCTGTCGTGTGCGCTAAAGATGAACTACCTCATCGCAAACCTCAAGACCATCAAGCTTATGTCATCAACACGGACGACAGTCATCTCCCAGGAACCCACTGGGTAGCCGTCTACTTCTCTAAAGAGAATGATATGGTGTATTTTGATTCGTGTTGATTACCCCCTTTGGAAGACGACATCATCGACTTTATGAGAAGAAATGCCCAGACGACACGATTCAATAATGTGAAATTACAAGGCACAGGTTCTATGGTGTGTGGACAATATTGTGTATATTTTCTTTATCAACGCAGTCTTGGATCTCCTTTAGAACATTTAGTAACTTATTTTGATCGTAACTCTTCTAGAAACGATGAAAACGTAGATCGATAGTTTTGTGACCGTTATGGCTATCTTATGTATTTAGCAAGAAAACGTAGTGTACATCAATGGCCTCAAGATTTCCATCAGTGGAAGTCTAACTTGACTTCACAACGTTGTCAACCTTTTCAAAAATAATTTGTTTGTCATTATTTTTAATTGTATGTTGTTAATTGTTTGTTGAATAAAAAATGTTGTGTTTTGACAAACAATGTGTCTGTTGTTTGTTTTCAAAGAACACTGTGAATATATGCTCTTTGACTTCTCTCTATCCCTCACCATGACATTAGCTATCATAACGTTCCGACCCAACAAAAACCCAGTAGGGATGTTTTCTATCGCGTCCGCGTTTGAAACATATAAAGCGAGGCAGTCTTCAGTCTGGCCATCTTTTCAGATAGATTGTGTTGGGTATTGTTTCCCAACTCATTCATCTAGTAGACGTAGAGGGAGCAACATCGGAGCACATGCCCAGGACAGTACCTTCCATCAGCAGACTATCCTGGTTCTCGTATGGGGAAGAGGAGGGAGCATTTTCAGCACGTGCAATACCAAAAGAGGTGGAGCAGGGAGCGGGTAAAGAGAGCTGTACATGGGCCATGACTAACCAAAGAAAACAGAAAAAATGGAAGCGTGGCCCTGGTATGTATAGCCCGCCGCGGTGACCCAGCTACCAACCCATTGGTGATAGACTCACCTACCCATCTAACGAGAAAATGCAGAAGGCGCTTATTAGACCAGACGCCTGGGGATGAAAAAAACTCATTGCTGGAGGGTAGACGACTTTTAACTGAGGTTGGGGTGCCTGAGAGGAAAGCAATACGCCGCCATTCCAGCTCTGACCGAACCGGAGAAGCCTCTTCGTCCTGGGACTCGGGAGAAAAGACCGAGAAACCTCAATTGCCTGGGTGAATGTATAAGGTTTTCTTTTTGGATTTATTGAAAACCTCTTTTGATAATTTCTCTCTCTTTTCAACTAATTTGACCCATTGGTTCCACCGTCAAAATATTTGCTCTATATTAACATATGCGTGATACAAAAATTCATTAGTCATTTTGACTTAGCCGATTGGTATTTTTAAAAAATATTTATGTACACTTTGTACACTAAATTCCAACTTGAATGTTATTAATAATGAAATTTTTGAAACTTAATTTATTTGGTTAATTGTACAGGTGGCTTACACACTATTGGCTTTAAGGCTTGTCTGTTAGTACAACTGGACTGAATTTGAAATAAGTACGGACCGGCGATTCGAAGCGTGCACGACGACCATGGATTCGCTTTGCGCCGGGTGCTGAGATACCCTTTCCTCCTTTGCCTTACTCGGCCTCCTGTACATGGACGGAGTGTGGAACGATTTTCATCCGTCCAAACACCAGGTGCCCGAAGGAGACGTCATAGTCGCCAACTAATGGCGACGGACGTCCCTTATTGCTTAGTTGACACCTGGTGGTAATTGACTGTAACTTTAAATAAGCTTGAGTGTGTGTGTTGGGTCTATTCCCTCTCAAGCTTAGGCCCCTAGCTGGCGTTGTTTGGCTGCACCAAAACTCAGTCGATTCACCAGCTAGTTTAAATAACATCATGGGCCAATTTAGCAATCCTCTTTGAGGATATTAAAACCTGGGGGATGTGGCACATTTTCCTTCCCCCTTGCAATTTAACAGTATGCCATGCATACATTAACCAGAGGTACATGCACAGTATGTGCGCACGCCTCTATAATTAAAAAAATCAATCAATCAATCAGTCTGGCCACGATTACCAGACCACTGCTCCATATATACAACAGAATTCTGGGCTATCATCGAGTCATTAAAATGGATTAAAGAAAATAACACCCCAAAATCAGTAATCATAAGCGACACACTTAGTGTAATTACATCAATACAAACTAAAAACACTAATACAAGAAAAAACATCCTTGCCGAGGCGTATCACCTACTTAAAGAACTATCACTAGGAAACAAACAGTAGAATTCATGTGGATACCGTCACATATAGGAATCCTCAGCAACGAACAAGCAGATCGAGTCGCTAAAAACAAATTGAGAGATCCCAACCATGCCACACTCAAATACAGCACTACTGAGATCCTAAATATTCCTGAAAACTACATAAACAAAAAATGGCAGGAATAATGGAATATTACGCCCAAAGGAAGGAAACTCTACTCCACCCTAAATGAAGTTAACAGGTCCATACGACCACCAAATATAAACAGCTCGGACCAAAGAATTATCAACCAAATACTAACAGGCAAGACAAAACTTGCAAGCAGTTTCAGAAAGCACTTGGGACCAAAACCCTCAACCATAAACTGCTACCACTGCCAAACCATAGAGGACCTCCAACATATCTTTAATAACTGCTCACAGTATCAACAGGCTAGAAACAAACTGCAAATAGCTCAACAAGAAATTGGATCCCCAACAACCTATCCGGAATTCATAGGGAAAAACAACCCCAATATTAAGCTAACATATAATAACATCCTAAAATTTTTAAAGGAATCCAGATTTAGGGGTAAAATATAAAAAAAAAATAAAAACTCACAAATAATAATCACAAATCTGCATGGGTGTCTCTGAAATGTCGATGCGGACCTGATTACTCAGCGGAGACGCTCGTGCAGCTTAAAATCTAATTAAAATCTAATAAAATTTAAAATCTAATTAAAATCTAATCAAAATCTAATCAAAATAGGGCAAATTTAGGTTACAATATATAAATAGAGTCGCACATTAAGTAAATAAAAACACAGTAGACTGCATGGGTGTCTCCGAAATGTCGGGGGGGACCTGATTATTCAGCGGAGATATTCGTGCAGATTAAAATCAATAACAAAATTTATAAATAGGGCTCCACATCAAAATAACTCTAGCATGCATGAGAGTCTCTGATATGTCGATGGGGACCTGATTATTCGGCAGAGACAATCGTGCAGAATAAAAACAAAGCAAAATAGGGTTAAACCTAGAACCAAATACGTAAATAAAGAAACATCACTTTTGAACTAGCAACAACAGAATCCGAGAAAAGCATAAACACCTGCAGACTAACCGAACCACCACTACTACAATAATAATACTCTCTCGCTCACTCTCCCTGTCTATTAAAAATGTAAAAAAATAATAATCTTCCTTATAACTCCTATAGCATTCATCTTCCTTAATTTCTTAACCTTCATTAACACTATATTCCTACTTAACTAACACATTCCGAAACCTAACTACCAAAGATGACAGCCATTCTGTGACGAATGTCCTTAAACTTAGACATTATAAGGTGGTCCGAACACCAGGACCATCAGGGCCTGCCACACATGTGACAACGTAAACCAACTATATGAACTACATTGTGACCTCAAATAGAATTATATAAGGTGGTCAAATCTCAATGACCATCAGGCCTCGCCACACAAGGTGGCAGATAAAATACTTTACGTACATACACGGTCCCAAAACACACTTAGCCAACCCAAGACCGATAGGCCCTCCTAAAAAGTCAAGTATGTTACCCAGGACCCCAACTTAGCGCATATAAAGTGGTCTAAGCCCAGGACCATCAGGGCCAGTCACACAATGTAACAAACACAAATAATAACATACTAATGGCTGTCATCATAGGTATATCTTCCTTAAAACGGCACAGAGTGTTACCAAATCAATTCAAATCAACTTTCTCGGCAATAAATACCTTGACTATTCAAAATTCGTGCAAGGCGCAATTTTAGACCAACAACCCCGGAGTCAACGAGCACCTCCATACGGACTCGCACCTACCTGCCAACCTCCGTCCTCCTTTGCCTGGCCCGGACATTCAATTTAACAGCATGCAATGCACACATAAAGATATCTAGCCAAATATGAGTGTATACCTCAAATCCCACTCATTAACATTGATTGATAAATAGACGCTGAATCATGAGTGCGTGATGGGTCTATTCTCACTCGTGACAAGCCTAACATTCAAACAGCATGGAACATACTGTTTCGCTGCCTGACGGCTTATTTAACAGCACTCCTTGAGTGCATTAAAGCCTGGGGGAGGTGGCTCTGATTCCCTCTTACAGGAATATTTAACAGCCTGCCTTGCAGGCATTAAACAGTGGCACATGCAAAATATGTGCGCACGCCACTATAATCTATTATCCAATCCAATCCAGTCTGGCCATCCATGGTTGACTCGTCCACCTATGAACATTCCATCAAGACTAGCCAAGCTGAACGAAGCTTACGTGAATTTACATCGTGTCAGGCAAAACCTGATACCGAAGCCTGATGAAATAGAGAATGTCAGGATGTTAAAAGTGACCGAAGACTTGATAGAAGAGCTCTTCAGATAAGAAATCAAGAAAGAACATGAAGCGTGGACAGAGGAGTATAGACTTCAGAGGGCGCTCACCAGTTATTGTGCACTTTTGAGAGAGTGACGAATGTAAGGTGAGGTTGTTTGCATTTAAAACATGCACAGTAGAGAGAATGTTGGCATACCTCTATGCTACTTTGATACAATGTGGCTGACATTTCTTTGGATATTGTATTTTTAGAAATTGTAAATGATCTTAGCACACTGCTAACTAAAATGACTGCTCCCTTGTGCTCCAAAAATCAGCCTGAATTTGTCTAAAGTACACTATCCTTAGCAGCTGTTAATATAGGGAAATTGAATTTTGCCAGACTAGACAATGCCAGCTTCTGAAAGTGCAATGAATGAATTACCAAATATATCAAATGTAAAAAAAGTTATCGGCTCTTTTTTTTTACAATTTACCTCTGAAGTTCAGGAAGTGAAAATGACCAAGTGGAGCTAGCACTTTATTGAAAGGTGCACATCTGGAGTAAGGTCAAGCCGTATACTCTATAACCCATATTACACCCATCAATCATACACCAAAATAAAGGGAATTAAAGGTTCTTTGAACAATACCTAAGATATACAAGGTCTTTTTTAAATAGCCAGTATAACTAGTGAGGAAACCCGGGGGAATTCTTTTTCTTTATAATTCTAACCCTATGCAAAATACGAAACTGTAGAGAGCCACCTCAGAAGCAGCAGAGAGAACAGCAACAACAACAGCAGTAGCAGGAACCAGACAGAGGTTTTGTCGACTGCCGAGTTGACACCAAGGAGTTCTCCTTCTCTGTCCGCAGAAGCATACCGTATCTTGTAGGAAAGCCTGCCACCAGACGGGGACACAATCTTCGACAATAAAAGATTGCCATCACTCCACCGTCAACACTACCCCAACACTCTAGAAAAGACATACTAATTCAGTTGCCAAAACAAAATTGTGTTTTTGTTTTTAAAAATAGAAGTGTGTCTATAAGCACTTCGTTTCTCTGTCTTGTCCGATAGTGCATGTCTGTGTTTGTAAGAAAAAAAGTCAACGTGAGTGTTTCTTTTAGGTCCGCGCGTTGCATGTGATGGTAATAGTGGTATGGTAAGTTTTGGTGACAGAGAATGTTTTCCTTCACGTCCGTGCTCCAGGGATATAAATCGCAGCGATCGTCTGTCTGGCTACCTATCGTTGGTTCGTCAACAGTAAGAAAATGAGTAACAGAATTGTCAAATTGTTGGAGCTCCAAATGCACCTGGAGTGTGCCAGGAGCATTTTAGATGAGCTGGCCATGGAGGCCATAGCAGAAGCTGCCAGGCTTGAAGAGGAGGAAGAGGAAGAAAGGTAGAAAGAAGAAGTGGAAAAGAAGAAAGGGATCCTGCCTCACCTCATACTGAGACCTCTGTGTGAGGTCAAGCCTGAGGTGAGGACGTCTCCACAACCCTTAGCAGTACCACCACAACGTGAGCCACAGCCACAAGTACCAGTGCCAGTAGAGCCGCAGAGACCTCATTATCATCCCCGGCTACAAAATAGAAGAAGACAGAGGGAAGTCTTTACCATCCCTGAAAGTGAAGACTGGGAGAGAGAATAAGTGAATTTCCTCTGCGCTACCAGTCACAAACATCAACTGGGAGCAGGACTGGAACAGACGTTCTGTGTGTGGTGCCCGACCAGGGAGGTGCCACCATTAGCCAGGTGCAACTGGAGTTCCAAGAAGAAACAGCCCTTCTTAGGGCTAACCAAATCTCCAGAAAAGACACACTATTCAATTTGCCAATTTGTGTGAATCTGGAGTAGTGTAATTATAAACACTCACTCCTTTACTGATGTGTGTGTGTGTGTGTGTGTGTGTGTGTGTGTGTGTGTGTGTGTGTGTGTGTGTGTGTGTGTGCTTGTAGGCGTTCGCGTACGTTTGCGTAGATAGTAGAGTGTGTTTTACGCGTTCGCGTACGTTTGTGTGGATAGTATATAATATGTGAAGTGAGTGTAATGGATGTTTTCCTTCACGTCCGTGCTTCAGACATATAAAGTAAAGCGTTCGTCATTCGCGCCATTCTGCACAGAATACAAAACGGCTAGTAACATGGACAGGATGCTGAGATTGCAGGAGGTAGTAGATACACTAGGTATGATGGACGAAATGCTAGTTAGAATGCAGTTTGGGGCTTATAGTCCTCATAGACTAAGTATGGAAATCAACAATTTGAAGAAAAGGAAGGAGATCTTAAATGAGATGATTAGAATAGAAAAGGAAGAAAAGGAAGATATAGAAGACAAACAGAGGATGAGAGAATGAAATGAAAAAATTGTAAAAGAAGAGGAGAATGAAAAAAGGAAGAAACAGGAAGAGGAGGAGAAGGAAAAACAGGAGGAGGAAAAGAATGAGAAGAAAAAGAAGAGTGTAGGACAGAAAATAAGAAGTTGGTGGAGGAAAAGAAGAACTTAGAAGACAAAGAAGAAGAAGAAATCCATAGGCCCTTTTCAATGTCACTCCTGTGCTTCGAAAAGATTTGTTCTTTCTTGCCTAATTTTTTGTTAGTCTATTGTATAATTTAGGTATGATAACTTGAAGTTCACCAATCTATGGTTGTTTTGGATATGTCTATATCTCTAACCATGTTTCTATGTCTCTGTCTCTATTGTATTTGTCCCTACCTAGGCAGCCGCGCTAATTCAGGTCAGTCACTTGCAACGTTGTTGCTAGTTCCATTCCTATCTAGTGCCCCAGATAGTCCCACAATGTTAAACTCCCATACACTGCCCCAGATAGTCCCACAATGTTAAACTCCCATATACTGCCCCAGGGTACAACCCCTTGTTTTTCTTATATGTTCTCATTTGCCCCAAGGTATGCCACTTCACTACTTATTATTCACATTATCTTTTCTTCAATGTTCCAAAAAAGCAATCCACAACCATCTATGCATATTTACAATGTCCCGAGTGTAGTAGTATATACAAATTCACGGAACCTTCAACATTTAAAACTTAGTAAATGTACGAATCTTGTGTTGGGTCTTGCTTTAATCTGTATGCGCATCGAGTTGGATACTTTTCGGCTTGGGTATGTTTTGACCTGATTCCTGTTCGGACTCGTCAGCTGGATAAGTCTTAGATTGTAAGAATTCGCTGGTATGTATGTATGTATGTATGTATGTATGCATGCATGCATGCATGCATGCATGTATGTATGTATGTATGTATGTATGTGTGTGTGTGTGTGTGTGTGTGTGTGTGTGTGTGTGTGTGTGTGTGTGTGTGTATGTATGTATGTATGTACAATACCCAGAATGTCACAATATCAAGGAATGTGTAAAGGGAGGCAATGCAGCTTTCCGTAGGTCACAGGTCAACAATTCCTAAGTCAGTTATTGTGCAACTTTTTCTAATTATATGAATATTACTAATCAGTGTTTGGAAATTATTATCCTGTAGAGAATTTAGTAAAAGTTGGACATTCCATTTTGATGAGAAAGTTGGACTTGGTCATATTTGTGAGAAAATTGGACTTTTGCATTTGGTAGTTGCAGTCACTCAAATAATTTCACGTTCACCTTAATCCAGAACAATGGACGTCCAGGATAATACCTGTACCTTTCTATCTTATTAAGACGAAACAATAAATAAAGTCATTAATATCTATCAGATCTATTTTCAAGCTAAGAAAAATGTTACAGTACGACAAACTTTTTTTGTCAGTTTGTAAGGACGAGTAGAGTTTCCAAAAAGACCCTCGACAGACAGATAGTACTCATCTTGGAGATAACATCCTTCATATACTTTTCACTTATATCACAGATATTACCATACAACACCTATGCAGTCAATGATCAGTATTTGGAGGCTTATGAGGAGGACTGGGAAACCAAGGAACCCTATATTCAAAGCTATTACGTAATTGAATTTATTTGTTTCAAACAAGCTCTTTAACTGTCATTTTCTCTTTCCCCAGATGTGTTAGGTATGTGGAATTATTATGCATGCAAATCTCGTTCTCTTTGTCTTCTTCCATAGTTTCATCTCTGTTTTTTTTTTTCCTTCCAAATTTCAATGTCACATTGCATTTCCCAAGTAAAGGAACTACTTCCAAGAAAAGTCAAGACAGCAAATGTTTCCTAAATTGCTCAAATGTTAATTGATTTTTCTATAAAACTAACCTGATTCAAATCATCATTGTTTATAGTGTCACACTGTTTAACCTAGGCAATCGTCACTGTCGTCATTTATCGTCATTGTCATGGTTGTAATAATAATAATAATAATAATAATAATAATAATAATAATAATAAAAATAATAATATTGCATCATGGGAGGAAGAATTTAAGGATTCAAAACGAGGTTGGAATAAACCAGTTTTTAACATAATAAAAGTTCTAATTTTTTCTAGCGAAATGTCGATTACAGTTTCTTTTTTTACTGAAATATGGCAACAATCGACGTCATATGATTAAAATTAACATTTGTTGTAAGAACACATCATCACAGAAAAGTGTCGAAAGACCATGCCACAGATTACATTGCGAAAGGGACTTTGCGTGAGTTTTTCAGATTTAGCGTGAAAATGTCAGCTGGTTGGAAGTAGAATGCATGAGAACATACTAAAAACTTGGATGGACAGTGACGTAAAATTGCGCTGGCCGATAATGCAAGCCATATAAAAATGACAGCATGCGAATTTTTTAATTTAACCCCATTAGTAAGCACAGTCCTCTTGCAGGGCTAAATTGGGTTATACTTGTGCTCTGTTCTTTTCAAATTTAATAATAATAATAATAATAATAATAATAATAATAATAATAATATCTATTAAACTATATAACCTTAAATTTCGCTGGCCGATAATACAAGCCATATAAAAATGACATCTTGCGAATTATTTAATTTAACCCCATTAGTAAGCAAAGCACAGCTGCAGGGCTAAATTGGATTATACTTGAGCTCTGTTCTTTTCAAATTTAAATAAATTAATAATAATAATAACATTATTATTATTATTATTATTATTATTATTATTATTATTATTATTATTATTATTTATAGTAATAATAATAATAACACCAACAAATATTATTATTATTATTATTATTATTATTATTATTATTATTATTATTATTATTATTAAAATTGATGGGCAGTGATATTGAATTTCACTGTCCAAAAATACATTAAAAATTGATGAATGAATAATGTGTCGGTGAAGATTTCTATCTTAGGATTTACTCGTGCCTTCAGAAACTCATAATAAGCGTAAACTAAGGTTAAGTTCTCTTGCCCTGGAATACGGCAAAAGTGGTACCTTATTTTTATTTCATCTTACTCTCAATAATAATAATAATAATAATAATAATAATAATAATAATAATAATAATAATAATAATAATAATGATAATAATAATAACCGATTGTTGAGTAAGGCCCATTTTATGACAGGGAATTGGCTAATGTTACGGCTTAATTAAATAACATGGAACAAACTCGAAGCTTTAGATTACGAAAAAGATCCTTAGAGTGACCCCAAAAATTTGTTCGCTTTTATTTACTGCAAATGCAATTTCTAAAGAAAATACATGCATCTAGTATATAGTTTACCTGTTGACCTAAATCTAGGACAAATTTGTTACTGATATTATAAGCAGTTTTATTGGTTATGTTTAATTGTAATAAATATGTGATCTAATTTTGGCTCATTTTTTTCACAAATGGCGTCGGATTTCCAGCCATATGGAACCAACATGTTACATAACAATCCGAACTGAGAGTGAATAGTTTTCGTCAACTTACTGTCTATAGCACACGTAACAATTTTTAGTGAGTGCATTCAATTTCTTCCAACCCTCAGACAACAGACTGGTATTCCAAAGTTTAGAAATGATAACAAAATAAAAAAGTGGTTTCTGAACCTTATGGTTATCTATTTTCTTTAGCATCGATAGCAAAATGACACGTACAAAATGATTTTAAAAAATCTCGTGCGACTCTTTCAGAAATTCCGTGCCCCTCTGTCTGAAAGACAGACAAAGGGCACTGTCATCATCATTAAGCGTGGTAATTAAGATTAAATTAGTTTAGTAAGGACAATAAAGATAAATGCAAAGATGTTTTCTTTACAATACAGATTATTGGGTCGTAAGGGAGGTAACAAATTTATCTATTGTTGATAAGGGATTTAAATTGTATTGTATATCGCTTTTCTTATATTTAAAGGTGTGGGTCATTTGATGAGTGGCTACTGATATGCAAGAATTACGAGGATGATCGATTGGTTTTGAAGAAAGGTAGGGTGTTGGATGGGAGTGGGATATTATAGAATGGGGTAGATATTTTAAATTTATAACAGTGTCCTAGGGTAATCAGGGTAGATAGAGAACTTATTGTCATTCACAAGGGACATATTTCATTTTTCATTTAATATAAGTTTCCTTACATCCTACCTTGTGTGAATGGAATGGCAGTTTTGTTCAAAATAGGAAGGTTGGGGTTGGATTTGAACATTATATGAAAGGGTAGAGATTTTAACATATGTGTGGATCATAAAGGGGATTAGAATAGGTATTTTTATTGATAAGGGTTGTAAATTCTATTTTTTTAATACAAGTCCTATTGTGTGAATGGAATAGCAGTCATGTTTAAAATATGACAGTGTGTGTGTGGTGGGTGGGTGGGGTAAGGAGTATTATACTTAGAAGTGGAGATTTCAACTTTATTTATATGGGGGATACTGGGGTACCTGGACACTAGGTCACTGAGTATTGATAGTAGATAACTGGATGTTGATATACCTGGCATCTGGATAATTGGTAATTGGGTATTTATAGCAGAAAACTGGTTGGTGGATAGTAGATAACTGGATGATGATAGTAGATAATTGATTGGTTGATAGCATATCTGGAACACCGTGTTACCGAGAAGTTTAAAGCGCTCGCCTTTACCGTTCACTGTCA
>JAECUM010040000.1:0-28227 GCA_016617855.1 Megalonaias nervosa | reverse complement strand
CCCCCCCCAACAACAAAAAATTTAGACGGACGTTTCCTTAAGTAGATGCAAAATAGATTCTTGCCTCGGTTGACATACGTCTTCCTCATGCTCCAAAGTCAACTCCCAACTCCAACCCCCAAACAGGGGGCTGGTGTTGACGAACTTTTAGAAGAACTTTGAAGTGATTTCGTTCACAACCACTACTGATCGATGGAGAAAAAAGGTTATCCCACGACAAGAATGGAGGATCTATCAGAAATAAAGTGCTTTATGATTTTATTATATGAGTAGTGCTAACAACGTTCCTTGGGAAGAAAAGTATAAAGAGTCTTACCTTACAATAACAAAGGTCTTTCGTGTGTCGACTATCAGTGTCACAATTACCAAAAACCAGTTACGCTCACAAAAAAAAAAAAAAAAAAAAAAAAAAAAAAAAAAAAAAAAAAAAAAAAAAAAAAAAAAAAAATATGACGATCTGCCAAAGTTAGGCCTAATTAATCATTTCACATTGAGTTTTGTCACTGAAACATACCTGCTATATACGTAGTGTAAGGCATCACAGTGGATAATCAATAACGAGGGGCACAGTATACTGCTGTATGGAACACCAGAACTGTCTTAAGATGAAAAATTTAATTATATTATGTACAAACCTCTTTATATGTTGCGCTTTTGTCCTTATAACATGTACGAACTTATTTGTATGCGGTGTTTTTGTCCTTATATGATGCGCAAACTTCTTTATATCATCTACCTTTGTTCTTTTATAATATACCAGTTTCTTTTTATGTGGTGTATTGTCCTCATATCATGTAGTACCTACGTTGCCTTGGGGGATATATCGATTTTTTTATTAAAACAAATTGTGCAATAAAGGTCTTAATGAAAGATAGTCCAGAACTTGTCCCAGAATTTCAGCTAGTACGTCTTGCTACAGCGCCCGATGTACCCCTGTAGTGAGACATTATATCCCCCTTAAGTATGGAGGGGGATTACCGCCATAATTCTATGCGTGCATTTTCTAATCTTCCTTGATTGAATTATTGTAGATGGCTGCTTGCAAGTTCTACTTTCATAAATCTATCCATGAATATTGTATTCTCCATTGATGCAAATTGTATATGGCAGTTTGCAAGTGCTACTTTCCTTCTGTGTTATTTTAAATGGCTGCTTGCAAGTGCTACATTCATAATTCTAGTCATGAATTTTCTATTCATTGATGCAAGCAGTAAATGGCTGCTTGCAAGTGCTTAGATCTACTTTCTGCGTCATTGTATCTTAGAATTTGCCAACTACTGAACTGATTATGTAGTTTGTCGTATTGCAAATGCCATGTCAGTTATTGCAAGTTTTAATATTCAATTTATAAACTTGCTATATCACAAGTTACACAGATTGAACCTTCTAAAAGTATGATTATAATGTAGCATCAAGCACGTTGCAAGTTAGCATCACGGAAGTAGCATAAAATAATGCCTCATTATGACAACAGATGGCGCTGTGACACGTCAATTTCTTACAATACGATTATTCCCTTGACCCTAGCAACAAGAGGTTATACCACTTTACGGCATGTTTGGGCTTCTTATTTCAAATATCATTCGAATTATATTACCGCATTTCAGTCAGCTGATTTCTCAGAGTATTAACATTTGGAAGAGAGGTGGCCTGCAAGAAGCACAAAACAAATTAAATGTATCAAATGGTATACAATTAGATGTATTTACACAATGTTATATTTCTGCTGACCCTTCCCACCGCATTTTTATTTGGACATTTTATGGTGCAACGCTGTACTTTTACCGCTACCGCATGATGGCAGAATAAGGTAGCCGCTTACAAGCAAGGTTTAAGGACCTAATTTGTTTATATATTCTCATTCACAGTGTTATCAATTTAGAGCATTTTTATTATTTTAGAGCACTGCACTGTGTATCAGTAAAGACCTCATAAGGTTTGAACAAATTGCAGATAATTGCACCGCAAGGCCATGCTTTCTCTTTTTTGTTTATTCGTTCGAGAGAGAGAGAGAGAGAGAGAGAGAGAGAGAGAGAGAGTACAATACAGAGATGAGGATTCTGTTTATTCTCTCATCCCTATGAAATTAATTTTTCACTGTTAATCTGCAGTTTACAGTGGCAGTTTAATTATATATATATATATATATATATATATATATATATATATATATATATATATATATATATATATATATATATAACAAGAAGTAAGGTAAATATTCAAATTGTACAGAATTCTTATATATGTATGGCATGGATGATCATGCAGTAGCCCTCTATAAATAGCCAGCATGTATTGTCACTAGTTGTCTGTGACAAGTATATCATATCTCCAATTTCATTTTAAATCTCCAATTCCAATACAACAGCAAGAGACAAATGACTTGAAACAAGGACATCACATGCAAAGCATATACTGTAGCATAGCTATATGCTACAAAAATATGAACTTATTTCATTATATAAGAAAATAAATTCTAACAGTATGAAATATATTTTCTGTATCTTAACATAAAGAACATTTCCGTACAATTATGAGATGCTTTATTTCCACAGATATCAAACTGGAAACTATGTATTATTATTTAAAATCGTATTCATCCATATATGAAGCGATATTTATATTACAGATAAGATGATTGATTGTAAGGTACTTCATTGACAAAACATCATACTCCTTTGGTAGCAATTATAAAAAATATAATATATTGAATATAAATAATGTTACTACCGCTACCAGTAACCAGCTCAATTTTATTGCTATTGCTACAATACAGTATCAAAATTGCTTAATACGTTTGGATATGAAATTAATTTAGTAGTTAAAAACATTAATACAAATTTTTACATGTATTTTCAACATGTGCGATTGTTTTCTGTTGGAAGAGTAACACACACACCCACACATAATTAAAAAAAAAAAAAACTTGCAATTTTTAAGGCTACTCACAGCTCAGGCTGTTGTAGCATCCACCCCCACCCCCGCATAAACATCATCATTTTGACTGTGATTTTATCATTATTTTATCCTGTTCATAATATAAGTTAATATTGTCATGATGCAAAATATCAGCACAATACAACTATGCAATAAAGCAAAATAAATAAATTAAAACTATATACAGTTCTGTGTTTAACTTTTCACAGGAAATATTAGAGAAAAATAAATATTTAATGCAAACCGGCATTCATAAAACCAATATTGTTAGATGAATTAGTCTAAAACAAAAATTATCATACAGGTAGGCAATTATAAGAAACAAAATTCCTGGATTGTCTTGTTACATTGTTCTTATAGATCTTTTTCCCAGTCCCTTTTGTTTTTCACTTTCACATGAATAAAACATAAATAAAGACAAACTTTTCGCACAATTTGAGTTTGGATTGGACATACACTCATAATTGCAATATCTGAAGAATTAAAACTGTAAATTCTGGATTGACCGAGACGCATTTCCTTTTGTATACCATATACATTGTAAATTATGTCTCAGGAACGGTCAAGTTATATTCCCTAGTGACTGTTCAAGAATTAACCCCAACAAACATTCCATTACTGGATTTTTATTCAGTATATAGAATGTACAAAAATGCTCACTTTTTGGAGAATTTATTTTGTTGCAGGCAATAAAATAAGTTGTTTGCACTTGCAATAAGCAAAAAACCAAGGAAAGGATTATATTTTATTTGCTAATTTGTTATTTCTGATGCTTTGACCTTCACATAACTATTATATTTATGAACCTGAAATGAAATTTTAAATTGGGCCTGTTATCCCTAATATATGTTCCTCGGAACAATGGAAAAAGTAAATTCAATAATTTAAATGACTTAATCACTCACTCACTCACGAGAGAGAGAGAGAGAGAGAGAGAGAGAGAGAGAGAGAGAGAGAGAGAGATTCATAAGTTAGTTTCTTCACAGAATAATAGAAACGACTAACCAATTTCTGACTGCAGAAAGTAATAGCTACTTTATCAGCATGCAAGATATTTAAATGCGAGTTATAGGCCCCCAAGTACTATACCTCAGAGAAGACACCAGACTGGGTTTCAGAAATTGATGTCACACAAGTACCAGTTTGTTACTTTGTGAAAAATGGGGTCATTATGAGAAAATGAAGACCACCTGATGTATCTGCTGATGATGAGTGGTCAGTGAGCAATCAAACTGTTGTTCGAACGTCTCTAGACAGGAAATTCATAGTCTAGCCCATAAAACTCCTTAAGCTGGTCATTTTGGTGTCGATAAGACTTACCACAAGATCCTGAATAATTTTTATTGGTCGAAAATTAAAAGTGATGTTTATAAGTACCATAGATCTTGTCACACTTGTCAAATGGTAGAAAATCCCAATCAGAAGATATCTAAGGCACATCTGCAACCTATTCCTGCATTTAACCATTTGATAAGCCATTTAGCAGGAAAATGGTAGACTGTCGGTCCTTACCTAATATCAAGTCACTCAACCAATATTTGTTGACCACAATGTGTGAGTCCTCAAGATTTCAATAGGCTATTCCTTTGAAGAGTATTAAAGCAAAAACTGTTCTAAAAGTTTAGGCAATGTTTTTAACACTTGTTTGCCTCCCTAAATCTATCCAGCAATTTTATGTTTGATTATTTCCAACAATTTATGCATGAATTAGACATCCAACACTTTAATTTTTCTGCCTATCACCCTGAAAGTCATGGGGCTAGCACAAGACTGTCCGAAAACACTCTCACCTACCCAGGATACATGTATACAGTTATATTGAATCAAACCTTAAAAAAGACAGTGATCAGTAAAATCCTGTATTGTATAATTATCGAGTAAGCTCAGGAGAGTTTTTTTCCCCATGCTGGTGATTATCACCAAACGAAAGACCCCATGACTACCCCAAAACAGCAAAAGGATGTCCCAAAACACCCTCAACTACCCGGGATTCATGTAGGCAATTAAATAAAATCAAACCAAATAAAAAGACAGTGATCAGTAAAATTCTACCCTGAATAATTATTGAGTAAGATCAGTATAGTTTTTTCTCTTGTTGAAGGAAAGACCCTAAGACTGTCCCACAACACGCTCATCTACCCAGGATACAATGTATACAATTACAATAACTTAATGAAAAATATGCAGTTTTTGGGCATTCTCTCTCTCTCTCTCTCTCTCTCTCTCTCTCATCATAGATAATCCACGAAAGTACTTTTATACTGGAAAGAGCAGCACACTTAGTCGGAATCATGTGTCACTACATTCATATTTCAAAAATTCTTTAAAAATTTTTAAAAATCTTTAATGTGACAGAGAGCAGCTGAATAATTGAAACCCAAGGGTGCTATATTTATATTTGTAAAAATTCTTGAACCAAATTTATTATTTTAATTGGTTTGATAATGGTAAGAATTACAATAAATTAAAGTAAAATCTCCTGTAACATTATGTCTTTTGTCTCTGATTGCAAACCAGTTTTAAAGCTGGATCTTTTTTAAAATTTGTTTTATAAATATATTCAAAGGTTGAGGTTCTGTACATTAACAATGTAAATTAAGTATTGGAAAACAATCGTACACTAAATCTAATACTTCTAATTGCAAGTAAACATTTTTATCTTGATACGAACATGATTTTCCACAATTTGATTATTTCGGCTTTTACGACAAAATATGTTCCAAAATGAAGATTGCAATAAGAATAAGAAAACATTAAGGAATGCTTAATATTTAATGTCATTTTACCTATAAACTCTTATTTTATGTGATATTGATGTTGCATTGAAATATATTATTTTCGCCGGAGCTTAGTAATCCGATAACTCAACCCCCCAAATCTGTATTGATACTGATGGACGATATCAATATCATCGCGGGTGAAGGGCTGATTTATCGGCCTAGTGCAATAGCATCACAGAAACGATAGACGTCTGTGAGGTGCGTCAAAATGGGTGACGTACAATACGATCCTTACAACCAGGGGCCCTCTTATGAAAGCTCATTAAGAAGAGTACGAGGGAATATATCACTGTCGTTTCTGAACCTTACTTTGCTAAAATAACTGATGTTTCCAAAGTAATGAGAAATATCACTAAGAAGTAGATGTCTTAAACGGTGAAAGTAAATACTTAAGTGCGTCAAAACTGGGGTTGAAGAACAGGGACCACCCTGCTGTAGTGTAATGCATTTTCGTTTTCGTAAAGTGCTTTAAATCACTAAGATCTTCGAGAAAGCATGTGGTCTTAGAGAACGATAAAAACTTCGTTGCTAACGTACACTTTAAAAAAAGGGACTGAAAGAGTTACAATGTTTATCGACACAAAATGAATGCCGTAAAGTTCCGTGGGGAGCATTAATTATTCCTGATAAAGGAAAAACTTTAGAAATTTAGAGCGTCCTCTGTTGTCATAATGCCATGCTAATCTCTAGTAAGCCATTATGACAACAGATGGCGACACGAGTTGGACAATAAAGATAATACTGATAAAACTTTGTATTTACATTGTTGCAAGGCCAAATCTGTATGAAAACAGCAGTTGGAATCATGCACTTGTAACATGGCGAGTTTACAAAAAAAAATATACAACACTTGTAATAACTAACACAGCGTTTGCCATACGACAAACTACGGAATCATTTCAGTAGTTGGCAAACTGCAAGATACAATAACGCAGAAGGAAAGTAGATCTAAGCACTTGCAAGCAGCTATTTACACTTTGCATCGAGGAAGAATAGAGAATTCGTGACTAGAATTTATGAATGTAGCACTTACAAGCAGCCATTTACAATAATGCAGAAGGAAAGTAGCACTTGAACTCTGCAACATGCAATACAATATACATGGATAGCACTTGAATTCTGCAACATACAATGCAATATACATGGATAGAATTATGAAAGAAGTACTTGCAAGTAGACATTTACAATAATGCAGAAGGAAAGTAGTACTTGAAATCTGCAACATACAATACAATATACATGGATAGAATTATGAAAGAAGTACTTGCAAGCAGCCATTTACAATAATGTATCAAGGAAGATTAGAAAATACACGCACAGAATTATGGCGGTAATCCCCCCTCCATACTTAAGCCTCTTCGCACTCCTGCGAATGTTCCGTCTTTGCTCATCATCAGAAAGAAGCTTGCACGCAATATAAGAAGGTTTAGACCGAATATAAAGTTTTCGGTTTTACAACATCATATAAGGATAATACACCATATATAAAGCTGCCTCAATACGCCAACACATTCTACCCATTCCACCTATCCGTAGCTCGCTTGGTGCAAAGGGAATCCAGAACACCATTCTTGTGACAAATAATCCAAGCATCATAGAGCGAAACCAGATGCTTATTATCAGATTTGCAAATCTGGGCAGTAGGATGTTGTTGTTTTTGGCACCGCGAGACTGGAGTTTACATCTGCGGGGGGGGGGGGAAGCAGCAGCACAGGCGCTCAGGCGGACACCAATCATGAATATCCCTTCATTTTTGCAAGGTTGAATGCATGCATTAAACGACTATATCTAAATGTAAAATTGTCCAGAAAATATTGGTTTTGAAGTTTCCTCTGATTTACATTACGCACCTACAAGCACGCTCACACGGGGAACCAGATGTACGTGATCCTTACTTTTTTCTTCGAAATATGTAGAACAAGCTGTTCTACTTCTCGTTATCTATCTGGTACATTACTGTCTCCACACCGAAATGGTAGAAATTCACTTTTACATATAATTCAGTTATAAATGGAAATGTCCGTTATTATCTCTTAACTATTACAATGCAATTGTTATCTTGACAAAAATATTGAATGCCCCATAAAACTGGTTGCCACGCTAAATTTTCAACGTCTGTATCTGCTCCGTGAATTATGAGCTTATTTAAGAGAATTCAAAGTTTTAGTGACATTCATTTTCCATTCATTTATAACTGATGCACTCACTCGCTACGTCAAAAAAGTCCTTGAAATAAAGGAACACAGGGAACTAATTTAAACCAAGACTTTGAATAGGCTGTTACTCCGACTACTGCTACTACTACTACTACTACTACTACCTTTGCGCGTATCAAAACCTGAAAGCGAACTCGGGACAGGAAAATGCAAAGGAAGCGTGTACGCTATCATGGTGCCACTATCCGTACAGGCGAGTAACATGCCTGGTGCTATGCACTTTATTTGTACCCTTTTAGTCCGTGCATTATTTACTGCTGTGGCGACAGAGTACTTGTATGCATATACACACTGAAAACACTTTAAACACAAATTTCATTCGATGATGTAGACCGAAATCTTGCCAACGGTGAGCTATAAATTATATTTTAACAGCGGTTAGCTAAACATTGCCCTTTAATATATGATGGCTTTTATTGCACTTTCATAACAGCTATAAATTGTGTTATTGTAAGAGCTATTTAGCTCTTCAATCGATTTTTGAGGAATACGACATGTGCGCTTACAGGTATATCACTTGAAATCCGGTCCAATTATTTATTGTACACTTAGTAAAATTACAATAAACAACCTGCATCAAAATAGGTCAATACAGAATGCACCATGAGTACAAATGAATTAAAAATAGCATAGCTGTAAGAACAGTGTTATTGTTAAATCCATCAATCCGTCAGCAGTATCTAGAAGAGTCTCCAACATGCACGTAATCTTGAAGAGTGAAAACGGGGGGGAGGGGGGAATATTGTCCCACACTTTATCCTAAATTCCTCAGTTTTCGAAACAGCTACAGTCTCAATAAGCAATTCACCACCACTGCATTTACTGTTTATCAGATTGATGAATAAATTCTAGGTATGAGATGAAATTACCGCTGCTTGCTTTAGAACAGGCATGGGCGCTGGCCGGATAAGTGATTTTTAAAGCCACACCTTATGATGTACATTAACGGACAAAACCCTGTCGCGGGCAGTACTTTTCGCACCCTTGCTTTAGAATCACCAAACACAAAAAGATTTTTATTAAAAAAAACAAAAAAAAACAACAGATCCCGTGTCAACTCTAACATTCTCTTTTTGTCAGAGTGCTGCGATGCCATTTGATATGAAGTCGAAATGATTTAGTGAATTATTTAGGTTTTCTGGGGTTCGAACACTAAATTTTATTTAACTACAAAACTGAATTAGATATTAAAAGAAAATCATAACAGAGAGACAAACGGTTGGAAAAATCTGCTACATTATAACCGTTGTTGGCAAACAGAACTGCTCTGTGTGGAGAACTATTCATGCACATTCGTTTCCATCGTTACGTATAGAAGCTTCACAGTATTTATGTTCCGAGTATGGTATCGTTCTAGAGGGCACTACACTAATAACAAAATATAGCATAATGCATAAAGACAAAACGTAGAGTGGACATGAGAGTGCGAGTACGCTTGTATTATTATTAATTATTGCCATTTCGTCTTGGAGTACGATAAAAGTCCAGCACTTGAATATTTTTGAATCACCAGACATCTGTATAGAGTACGATGATGTTGCTTCGAAACAACTCCTGCACAAAATTGCAAAGGGAACACCTCGAGCAGACCTATGACTGCAAAGAGAGCTCATGGAGGAGACATATAAATGTCTAAATAACAACCATTCAGTATATTTATACGGTGATGCTGCTTCAGAACTACTCTTGCACGAAAGCGCGAAGGGAACACCGCAAACAGACCTTTATGTTTCAAAATAACAACCACTCCGCATTCAGTGTATGCATACGATGATGTTGCTTTACAACAACCGAAATACCAAGAAGTCGCTTGTAAATTGAAAATAGTATGAGCTTCGATCTTTGCACCACCACAATATATGATCATTCGAGAGAAAACGAATACATGTTCTAGTATAAGTGGTGCGTTACCACGGCGAGCACAAAACAATCTGAAAATATTTTGAACAATATGAATAGAGCTACAAGGCTATATTGTGATATATTCGACGGTTTTCGAAAGGTGGTACAAATATTAGCGTAACGAAACAACCTCAGTATCAAAAGATGACGTGTATATGTTTATTAATTCTGATGAGAGAAAAGTATATAGCTATTTGTGTTACATAATAACATTCAAGAGAATATAAATGATTTGTTGATTTCAATATCAAAACGATATTTAACAATATTTAAGAAAAGTTACCGATTATATTGAATGATTATAACACTGAAATAATTAGGATCAACCTAGACAACAAGATTGCTAAATATTTACGGTATGAGAAAGGAAAAATTTACGCATTTTATGTGGATACACATACAAATTTGAATAAGGCTGAATTTACAGTACAAATCAAAGATCTAGTAAATTCTACCGAATTTATGTAAAACGTAATTTAATGAAAATCTGCACATGCCCATTCAGTACATGAAATAGCTGGGTTTTTTTTTCAATCAACCATAGGAATGACAAATCTTGACATAAATCTGAAATTATTCACACGTTCGCAAGTATTGAAGAAACTAAACGGTACAATGGTAGATGGATGCCCATTTGGATTGTTGATAAAGCCTAAAGATAATTTGCAAGTGCAAAGTATTCTCTAGATGTATTTAAATCGCTAGCAAAATATTTAAGACATCTGAGCTGCGAACATGAAAATCCATTTCCTAAATATGATTTTCTTGTGGGAACAAATTTTACACGGGATAAAAAGAAAATACAGTACACTGAACTGAAAGAATGGTTTAACTGCACAATCTACCTATATATTACAAAAGCATCTTGACAGATAAATATATCTTCCCAAAGTAAAATCGGTAAAGGGGAATTGATAATCGTAATTGTTTCAGCCAAATCTTTAAAAGGAGAAAGCCTGAAAAAATAACGTTTGATGAAGGAAAGCTGTTTGACAAGAAAATGGTAAAGATTTGTTCCTAAAGAAATGCATTGCTTACTTTTCAACTTATTCCAACAAAAATGCATAAAGGGTGGAATATTTTAGTAGATTATTGAAGGCTAAAATTGTTGTAAGCATTTCACGCTTAATGAAATCACTTTCATGGGTTGATCTTTTACAAAAACTAATTTATTCATACAATAATACACAATAATACACATCAGACGTATTTGGACTTGACTCTAGCTAAGTGAACAAGGAAAAAGATGGATCGAAACTATGGATCAATCTATTCGGTTATTTGAGAACTGATACTTTTGGAATGCTAACTTCAAAATTGGTGAAACAGACAGAAGTTTAAACTATTAAACATTGTTTGCAAAGGCTTACCTTCATAACTGTAGCGAAGAAAGGTTTGAAAATCACGCAAGTTTTTGGGGTAATCGGGAAGTTTACAAACTGGAAGAATTGAATTGAAAAGACCAAGACAGCATGTTTCCCCCAAAACGACAAGCAAGATGACATATTTATAATTGAAAAGATTTTGAAAAGTATAAGAATGAACGACAAAATGTAAATACTTGCAAAATGAAGATGATACCATGTTTTGCAAACACCGCAGCCAAGACTTTTAACTTTTCTTCTTTACTATAAGTTTCTTCAAGAACTGTTCTATATGTGTTGAGCTTCTGTGTCTGTTTTATCCTGATTGCGCTCTTACGCATTTGCATATCTGTACTTGATGATCAAAATAAAAACTTAATTGCTTATTTAGTTTTTTGTATCGTTGTGCTTATCAAGGCATCGATATAGATCAGTTAGATTGATGGCGATATTACCCATTTTATCATGTCTGAAATGTTTTAGAAACACTATCTTATCATTTATAGTTTTCAAAGCAATTCATGTAAATGATGTGCAATATCCTGTGAAGGTGCGTGGAACAACCAGTAGTTGTTCCCAATTAATACAATTAATCTGCATAAAACATGGGTACCAGTTGAAAATGTTGCCATGCCTGGTTCTAACCAATTCCAAACTTTGTATTGCTAATATTTTATCTATTTAACGTTTTGTAAACGTTGTTACGTAGTCTTGATGCATTTTCAATCATTGATTTTACAAGAAATAGATTAGCTTTAATTGCTTTTGTGAAGTTAAATTCCATTTGTTACTAGCTAGTCAATTGTCAATAAGCTGAAAGAAATTGGAAATACTAGCTTTACGATATAAATATCCATTGTTAGTGGTGGACCAATTTCAAACATCAATAGCTTGCCTTTTAATGAAAAATGTATACAACGAGTCCTTTATCATTGATACAGCGTACATACTGTACATATATTTTATTAATATCACATACAAATACATATATTTGCCCTTTGAACGGAGTTACGATTTACTACAGGCAGCTGTGTATTGACCAAGTGAATGAACTCCTCACATCCCCGAGTGTGTCCGCTACAAAATGTAGTTCTATGTCTTTTATGACTATTCACAATCACCTTTGCATATTGATAAATTGACTGTTTTCTTTTTTATTTTCTATTTTTCTTCACATTGATTAAATCAATATAATACACACTTATGATTTAAACACGAAAGACGGTTTTAATAATAAAAGTAAAGCACTACAAACACTTGGTTAGCTACGCCATTCACATGAACTCTAAGCCATTCACCTACCGGCTCATGGAAATTAATGTGGAATACAAACTAAGCGAAATGACGAACCACCAAGAGGTAATTAAAATATTTTAATATATTTACAGTTGATCTAAGTCATTATTTTGCTTTAGTAACACTACCACCGACAATAAACTCTCTCTATCTCTCTCCCTCTCTCTCTCTCTCTCTCTCTCTCTCTCTCTCTCTCTCTCTCTCTCTCTCTCTCTCTCTCTCTCTCACACACACACACACACACACACACATCTTTTGGTCGGTTTGACTTAACTTTTACCAACATTCATAAGTCAAGAGATATCGTGGGATGTCATAAACGAAAATCCTCTACGTTCGTCATTTCATAGATTTCAGCCCGTATACGATGGTCCAGAGAGAGAGAGAGAGAGAGAGAGAGAGAGAGAGAGAGAGAGAGCAGCAGCAGGCAGGGTGAACCCTACAACTTTTTTCCTGACCTTATTTTACAAAATTAACGGTTCCTACGGGGGCTGAAAAAATAATGTCAATAACGCTAAACCGAACCTCCTAACTTTATTATTACCATTATAGTTTGAAAAAACGGATAATAAATCGTTTTAGTTAGCTCATTTTTGTTATTTTATTTTTGACTTTTTGTTTTTATTTTTATAATGCGTTTAGTTTACTTACCGGGTCAATTAATTTTTGTCGTTTTTCACCCTGCCTGCTGCTATAAATTAAACAGCCAGTATAAATATTATCAATAATGAATATTGGAGAACCACATTCAGCTAGATTAGCTCGAGAGCGATTAGAGGCAATTAAAAAATATTTACCTGTTCGTGATTCTGTTAAGCAACAATTACAACAGCGTCAGGAATCTCATGCTGAATTTGAAGAGGATACAAAACAATTATTTAAACCTATTACAGAGACTACTAAAGGTCTTCTTCCTGCGTTAGAAAAAACTGCTGAAGCAACTGGAAAAATAGCAGAAAGAACAAAACAGACAAAAAGAATTTTACGTGGACTTCCAGCTGATATAGCTGCTGCTCAACCTGCAGTCGCTGAAGCACCAGCCCCTAAACAAAATATTCGTGCAATAAGTAATGCTGAACTGATGGATAAATTTAATGAAAATATTGTTATATTTATTAAGAAGGAAATTAAGGACATACAACAATTAGCTGAGTTTGCCGTGGATGGTTTTAGTCGAAGAGATAAATTAATGAAACCTGAACACGCTAAGGATATTAAAACTCGTGAACAATGGCAAAAAGTATTATATCGTATACTTTATGATGTTGAAAAAGTTAAAAATAATGATCCATTATATCAAGATTATGTTAATGAAATTGACAATTTATTCCAATCAAGAAAAGAAGAAGCAAAACAACTTGGAGAACAGAAAAGACAAGAAAAAACACAAGCAAAACAAACAAAAGAATCAGAAAAGCAAGCAAAAAAGGAAGCAAGAGAACGTAAAAAACAGGATAAAGGAGAAATAGAAGGACTACTACCGTATACAGAAAGAGAAAAACCACAATCTCCAAAACCAAGCAAAAAGGAAGAGGAAGAAGAATGGCAAGACGCTCCCATTATTACAGAAACCGAGTGGGAGAAAGAACAAAGGGAAAGTTATAAAGAAGAAAAAAAGGAGAACAAAAAGAGAAAAAGAAGAAGAGGAAGAAACAAAAAAAATGTTTTCTTTGTATTCTGATAAACCTTCTACTGGAAGCGGTCTTTCTACTGGAGGTCATCTTACTCCGTGTCCTAATAACGTCCTTGCTGATGTTGATCGACTAGAAATCCTCATCGGAGGAAAACGAGCTGGTAATAATTCTCCAGAAATAATTAATGAAGCAGCCGATATTTGCAGACGGTTATTTACAGGCGGTATCATGGACGTTGATGTTTATCAGTCTCTTATTAACGAAATTGCCGATGACTACTACAGTGACTGAGTACGTAATTAAATACAATTACTATAATAAAATGATCGTACATAGTACTCAGCGTGGACCAACCATGGTCAGGGTAATAAACTCACGATTACCAGTATACAAAACAACCTACGGAGATGGACTAGGTGATGTTGTTCAGGGTCTATTTAGAAGAATAGCCCCAAAAGCAATACCGATTGCAAAGCAACTGGGAATGAAAGATATTGATGTTGTTCGTGAAAAAGGTATTGGTGCTATGGGTAATCTCGCTGGTAAAGCATTTTCAGCGATCAAAGATAGACTAGCACGATTAATACAACGAAAACCTCAACCAGTAAAATTACCCAGTTCTGAAGTAATGCCTGCAAATGTCAGTAAAATAATAAATCAAGTTGCGAATCAAAAACTAGCAGAGTTGGCTGATGTACCAATGTCAGAAAAAGAAAAAAAATATAACCGCTAGTCTGATAGCAGGAAGTGGTCTTCCTTTTAGACGACAATAATTATAATAAAGATGTTCAAGCGCATATCTGATCCCGCATTCGACATGGACGCACCAGTACTCAAGGATGAGTCTGTGCGTGATTATCAATATTATTCTTATGACGCTCGAATTCCAGATCAGCGTGGGAGAATTGAACTGCAAGTTCAGGATACAAGTAGGTATTTCTTACCCGCTGAGGCTTTTATTGAAGTAGAAGGTGAAATTTTAAAAATGGATAATACTGCATATGGAGCCAATGACAGATTTAGTTTTGTTAATAATGGCATTATGGCGTTGTTTGATAGTGCTACGTACATGATTGACGGAAAAAATATTGAATCAATCCAGAAAGACGTTGATGTTGCTACAACAATACTTGGTCTTGCGAGATACAGCGATGATTATTCAAGATCAAGTGGTCCATCAATAATGTTTGCGAAGGATACTTCTGACCACCCTGACAACAGACAATATGATATAAGACGACCAAGAAACTTTGCCGGCGCCGCTGACGTTGATGTAAATCCGGTGGTTCATGGTGCTAATCCAGAATTTAATTTAGGATTTACAACACGTAAATCAATGTTGAAAGGTAATAGATTTTCATGCACAATTCCACTTTCGCATATTTTTGGATTCTGCAGAAATGTCAGAAACGTTATTTTTGGAGCTAAGCACACAGTTGTACTTATAAGAAAAGCCACGGACAATGATGCAATATGGCATGTTGCAGGTGCTGATGATGCTGCGACTATAGCACTTCATGGTAAAGTGGTATTAACCAAACTTTCATTGTGGATGCCAGTAATGACTCCAACAATATCTGAAGAAGATCGGTTACTTGCTTTCATGGGTCAAGGTGGTAAATCAATGTTGTCATGGTCAACAATGACCACAGATGCTGTTCAGAGTGCAATTAATGGTTTATTTACATGGCAAATAGCCTCTCAACAGGGAATAGCCGCACCACGACATATATTCATTGCGCTTCAGGATAATACACGTGTAGGTAATCAACTACGTAGTATTATGATATTCGACAATCTTGGTGTTTCCGAGGTTTCCTTAAGAATAAATGGACAGCAAGAACCATCCGAAGATATATTATTGAATTTCGATCAAAATCATGTAGCACGTGCATTTAACCGATTAATGACGTTCATGGGTCGTGATCAAAATATTGATACTGGTTTACAAATATCACAACTGGATTTTACAACCCTATATCCGATTTATTATTTTTCGCTCGAACATTTAGATTTAACCAGACAGTCAGTAGTTGATATACATTTTCGAGCTCCTGTTAACAGAAATATTGTAGATATTCCTAATTACAGAGCAATTGCTGTCATACTCAGCGATAAATCAATGCTACTTGAAGGTGTTGGTGGACGAATGAGAGTTGTTGATGCTCCAGTAGAAAACATGTAATTAGATCGTTTATGAATATTATAATGTCATATAATCACGTTAGTGTCAGTCTGACTCCTGGTCAGATTAAAAGGCTACAATCAGCATCAAAAAATGACTGTGGATTAAAAATATCGCTAAAGAAAGAGCAGATGAGCGGTTCAAATAAATTATCTTTTACAGAACGTCAGCTCAGGCATTTTAATGAAGCCAAAAAATCAAATAAAGGTATAAAACTTAATCTTTCTGCGGGTGCCATTAAAGACATCGTTAAGACGGGTGGTATATTTCCACTTCTTGCTGCTATACCAGCATTAATTGCCGCTGCAGCCCCAGCTGTTGCAAAAGCAGCTGCATTAGGCGCTGTTGGAACCGCTGCTGGAATGGCATTAAAGAAAGCAACGGGTCAGGGAATAAAACCCTCCAAAAAAAAGGGAAGGGGCTTAAGATTGCCAGGGACTCCACATTCATGGTACGGAGAAGGCCTAAGATTACCAGGGACAGTTTACTGATATCTCCTATGTCCAATTTTGATTTACTAGATGCTGCTAAAAAATTAAAAATAAAACATTTTAGAGGAGTTTTCGTGAGAGATCAATTACCAAACAAAAACAAACAATATTGAAACCGGTATTATTAATCTCGATGAAAACTCTGGCCCTGGCACACATTGGGTTGGATATGCAATTGATCCACGTGGAATTATTTATTTTGATTCATATGGACTAGCTCCACCAAAAGAATTCTTAAAGTATGTTAGCGGCGATCAAAGTACTCCAATATGGTATTCAACGCTACCAACACAAACATTAACTGATCCACCAATATGTGGTCGAGAAGTACTTAACGTACTTGATGCTGTATCAAAATCAACAAACCCACCTCACAAAGTTGTGCATGAATATACTACGTTGTCACATTTAAACAGACGTTAGTAAATATAATGGTGGATATTTACGGAAGATCTTCTCATGGTAAAGGTCAGCAGCAAGCTGATTTATCTAAATACGCAACTCTCGATCAGCTCAGAAATGAGATTGACGATTTATTAAACATAACCAGTTTTGATCAAAATGAAGTAGTTGTTTTTCAGGATAAGGAAGGACGATTAAAAACTAGTAATATACAAATGCCAGATGTACTTATACGAGTTCCTAACGCGGTTGTTAATAATATGGTTACTTTTACTGATCAAGGTAAAATACAAGATTCCGGTACGTCAGTCAGCGATTATATTAAGAAAGTTGGTGATTCATTCACGGATCACATTATCATGAATCAAAATAAAATTATAGACCTTGGAAACCCAGTCACAGATACAGACGCTGCAACAAAAAAAATATGTCGACGATCAAGAATCTAAGTACGTATTAGTCAACGGCGGTATAATGCGTGCATTTCTCAACATGAATAATAATGGTATTAACAATCTTAGAACACCAGAATCTGATTTTGATGCTGCAACAAAAAAATACGTCGATGATAAGGAAATTCCTCTAAAAACAAGCAATGACGAAATGACTACACTCAGTAATACTTTTTCTAGACATGTAGAAACGTTCTTAAATTTTCGTAGAAATATAAACAAAACCATTAAAGATTTTTTGGGGGGAACAACCAACCGTTGACATAAAACTAGCCGACGTTAACATGAAACTCAATGATATTGTCAGTGGAATACCTAATATTGTTCAAAAAACTAATCTGATTAAAATTCCACACGGACAAATTAAAAATATCGTGTACACAGTAGCATCAGGATTAACAACATGGTCACAGCAAAATAACACTATCAAATATACCGCAGAGGTTACTGGTGTTTATAGACTGTCTATCTTCAGCTCTGCAAAATTTAAAATTTATACTACAACATTTCCGTGGCGTCATTCAACTGATGCTTTCTCTGGAGTTGTATCTATAGTGTTAAATAAAGATGCTGAAGAAATATTTTTACTGGAAGCAGATGATCAAACAATAACCGCAACGTCTTACTGGTGGTGTTTGGAATTTGTAGCTGAAACACCACAATTAGTCACTTAATATAACAATAATGGATCAACTCCAAAGACCTCAGTCCTACATCGACGTTCAACGTTACAGATGCAATCAGGTATGTGAACGTCTAACTAAACTAAAGGATTTTATTGATTATTATAACATAAAAATAAAAAAATATCGAAAGCGTATAGTTGTCATTGATGTGGTTGTTTACTCT
The DNA here is from genome assembly GCA_016617855.1 of Megalonaias nervosa. Classification (NCBI taxonomy): domain Eukaryota; kingdom Metazoa; phylum Mollusca; class Bivalvia; order Unionida; family Unionidae; genus Megalonaias; species Megalonaias nervosa. The sequence goes on along the minus strand of JAECUM010040000.1, from coordinate 9,716 downwards.
GTTTCTGCTGTTATTGCTGGAATAGGATTATTATCATCGTTAACGATGACAGCACCTGCTGTTATAACCATCATTGTTTCAGCATCAACGACTATTTCTGGTGTTCTCGGTATTATAGCTAAAAAGATAGATACTTGTACAAATGTTAAATTGCACGATTATATGATTAAATTACATACAGTGGCAGAGGCATGTTCTAAACTATCTTTGTATATTTCTTCATGCGTCAGTGATGGTGAAATATCCGATACTGAATTTGCGATGATGATGAAAACCTATGATGATGCGTTTAAGGTGATCGCTAAGATTTTGGTGATATCGATAAATTAAATAACAACGATAATAATAATGACAGACAGGGAGTTACTTCAGCAGATCGTCACTAATACGACTCAGTCAAAAACTACTATGATATCGTTAAGTTTGACCAATCCTGAATTTAGTGTCAATTTTCCAACATCAATTCCAGCAAAGGAAATAGCATTAGCACAATTGCGAGTTTATTATAGCTGGCCAAATATTAGATCAAAACCATTTGGTGGACTACAGCCAAATAATTCATTAGTATTCGCTAATAAGAATAAGCCTGATGGAACTCCTGATTGGCAAGTAGTTGCTATTCCAACGGGCAGTTATCAAATAGAACAGATTAATGATGAGTTCCAACGCAGAATTAAATCTATTACGGGAAAAGAATCAAAAATAGCAATTACTGTTTACGAACCAACACTATCGGCGGTGATTGAAATAAATTCCCCTGATTATTCCGTAGATATTTATCAAAGTTCGATTAGATCAGTATTAGGATGGCTTGAAGTTGAACCAATTTATCAAGGACCACCAGAACCACAACGATCTGATTTCGTCGTAGATGTTGCAAAATTTATAAAACTTCCAGAATATCGGAAAACTTATCCATTTATAGAGACTCAAGATGCTTATCGTGGTTATGCACAGTATACTCATTTTATAGATTTTGTTCGGGGTAGAGGTACAACAAGAATAGCAACAATTAACCTTGAAGAAATTAACTCAAAATCAAAACCAATTAAATCTGAACATGAACGTATACTTAATGATCTAAGAAATTTATTTTCCAGCATCAGCACTTCCTACAACGATGACTTAAAAAATCAAATAATTGAAGCAATACAACATTTGAATCAAGTTGCATCAGACTTAGAATATGTCAATAAGGCTATCGTTGACAGAGAAGAAACATTACATAGTTATTGAAGATGGTCCTATTCAGCGTGTAAGTTATAAACGTTTATTTAAAACAGTATTTCTTAAATATTATGGAATCACAGAAGAACAGCTACCAACATTTGTAATTCCGGGATTTAACTCTGAAGAGCTAAAGAAATCAGTTGATGATCTTATTGATGAACACTTTAAAAGAATATGTGATTCATGGAAAAAATTAATACCTACACCAACCATTCTTAAATATAATAATGATCCACATGGTGGAGGCCGCCATATCTCACCTGGTATTGTTAATATAACATCAACGATCGCGTTCAATCTAGTATTTGACGTAATTGATGACAGCTATCAAGTAGATCTTTCAAAGTCTAACCAGGCCCAACAAGGATATATATTACATACATTTACACCTCAAGCGCCGCCCGGGTTGTTAATTGTATCTGAGCCAATTAATCCAGTTTATCTACGTGTACATAATCCATTATTGTCGAGAATAAATTTCAAACTTACTGACCAGACAGGATACATTTTGGATCTACTAGGAGAATCACTTAATATTAATCTATATATACGCTCGTAGAACGTCTGAGTAAATATTTCCTGATATAATCAGGGGAAAAAAATAATCAGATGGGTAAATAGGTACTCTAATTCATAAAATTATTAAAAAAACATAAAAAGTTCTGGGGTTTTTGCCCTCAATAAAATCAGAAATTTAACAGAAAAATAGGGTAAATTTATGAAAAAAGTGGACAAAATTCAATTTAACAAAAAATATTTATCAAATTTTGTTAAAACCCCTTGGGTTCTTGCCCTCAAAAATCAGAAAAATCATTTTAAAAAACCCCAGATTTTTTACCCCTGGGGTTTTTGCTCTCAAAAAATCAGAAATTTGACAGAAAAACATAAAATGTGCTGGGGTTTTTGCCCTCGATAAATCAGAAAAATAAGTAAAATTTAATTTTTTTTCAGAAATATATTATAAGATCAATTTTTCTCTTAAATAACGTTCATTTGATAAATGTGTTTTGGCGGTTTCAATTCCAATTGCACATGTAATAAAGCGAGATAACTCTGCTATCTCTCTCTGCAGAGTAAATTAAACGATTATTTCCCTTACTACTACGTTCGATTTACAGACAACGAATATATTTTGTTTTTCGTTAATTATTTGGTGATTTATTTGTTTTCTGTAAGCAATTAGCTGTTAGTGAATCAGTAATTTGTAATAGAAAAGGATATTTATGCACCTTTTGACTCTGATGACTTTAAATTCACGTCGGTTTATACGAGTGCGTAGAGTTATTTTTAGCTCTAACACATGTATTTTGACCTTAACGAACGATAACTCATACAGAAAATGTAATGTGTGATTATTTTATGAATTTTGAAAAATTGAAGTAAATTCACGCTACAGTTCTACATTCTATTAGTAATACAAGTTCTGTGAGACAGCGCAAATATTTTATATACTTAAATTTAACTGTATTATTGATAAGAGAGCGGTGGCCGAAGTAGTAAGGCGTTTGGGCGTAGATCGAAGTTGTGCAGACTCTCGCGTGTTCGAGTCTCCAAAAATGCTAAAGATATATTATCTTGCATTGGTGACGGATGCTATTTATAATTGGGGGTACGAAACCCAACAGAAAAATAATACAACTTTCCCACCATGTAACCACGTGGTGGATGTAATTTTGCACTCCCCGGGGTTTATATGGAGGGGGAGTTGTATAAAATCTGTTGGACGTAGATAAATTCCCCCCCCCCCGTTGTATTCCGTCTATAGTTAAGTTTATGTTTGTACTGTCTGCAAAAATCAAAATCATCACCATTTGTATATATTCATGTTCATACAATCATATGTCATTAGGATAAGTTTATGTTTGTGCCGTCCTCAAAAAATATAATCAAAATCATCACCATTTGTATATATTCATGTTCATACAATCATATGTATAAATAATCATACAAGCATCTGTATATAATCATAAGCATCTGTATATATAATCATCATCATCCTCAAAACAGTCCCCTGACCTTCTGAGCCTGCTAGAATGTTGTTTGGCAATCTAGGGGTTCACATAGGGTTATGGGGACTACATTTTTTATAATATGATTTAGAATTATTCAGAAATTGATTATTATTTTTATTTTAAAGAAATATTTAATATATAATGAACCAAGAAAACATTAATGATATTATTTCTGCTATTAAAAAATAAAAACATAACGGAATAAATCTCTCTGATAATCTCGATCCTGAAAAAATATTATGTGATTACGAAATATTAAAACAACGAAAAATCGACAATAAATACTCATTACCATCCAATTATAAATTCGTAAAATTAATCTATCAGTCTACGTTAGAATCCTTGGCAATGGTAAATGACAAACAGGTAAAGCTATTTGCGCCTCTTGCACGTTCGATCGAAAATATCAGATCCGAACTATCTCGTGAATACGAGAAAAAGAAGATTGTGGACAATCGTGTAATGCAATTAAGAAAGATTATGTTATTTGATTCTGTCAAAAATGAAAGTGACACTGAGAGCAGCGACAGTGAAGGTACCCTTGGCAAAATTGATAGAGTCGAAAAAAAATATTTATTTGCTTTGTTTTTGTTAAGAATACAGAGTTAGATATAGTCAAATATAATCAGCTGATCATATTTTGTTGAATATGTAGATTTGTATACTTTATTTGCGACAAATTGTACCGAATGTGGATGTATGTTAAAATATTTTGCAGCTGCATTAATTGAGGGAAAATTTATTTCTTGACCTGTTTCTGTATTTATGGATTTAATAGATCTTCTTGCAAACTTTTTACATTTTCCAGTATTTCCACGTGCAGAATTCTGACTCGGTGTAATAGCTTGCAGGTTAGATAACCGATTATTTTTGGGATCTCTATCAATGTGATCAACTACAAGTCCATTTTTAACGACTCCACGAAAACATTCGAATATGAATCTATTTGATAAATAATTTTTATTTCCAGTACGGAATCTAAAATAACCAAATTTATCAAGACTACCGACTGGGTTTTTTGATTTACAGTGTCTGATTACACCATCTCGGGATGCTTCGTAATTTGTATATACTGGATGTGCCACAAATTCGTGTTTATTACGAAATGCTTCTTCTCTTAATTTTCTTATAAAAGTTTTGTCGATATCATCATCGTGGGTCTGATTTGTTTGATTCATTATATATAAATTACATTTGTTTAAATCATTATTTGTTTGATTCATTATATATAAATTACATTTGTTTAAATCATTATTTGTTTGATTCATTATATATCATTGTCAATATCATTATTTGTCTGATTCATTTTATATAATAATATTATTTGTCTAAATCATTGTTTTGAAATCTGACCAGATAATCTTCTACGGTTTTTATAGGAGATTTACCTGACGATGTATTATTTTTTTTTGTCGTAATATCGTTTTAATTCCCTGTATTTTTTTTCCGCCACATTTTAAACACAATTGAGTTTTTCCTCTTACTCCAACACAACATTGAATACATGGTTTTAGTCCTGTACTTCCATTTTGATACTTTGCGCATGATTTCCGCAGTATTTGTTCATTCACGATTTATTACAAGGAGAAGTATGTCCAATTTTGAGCCAGGCACATTTGTTCTTTGTTTCAATCATTATATATATATACTAAAATTTTAATTTAAATATTTGTCTTAATTATATGAACGAATTATCGGCAATTGAACCTAAAAGAGCCAGATTTGATCTCGATCGATTATCAGAATATAAATTTAATACTTTGATGCAAGATCTAGCTTTAACAAATGAGGATATAACCGAATGTATCCGTGAAGCAAAGAATGAATTTCGTAATAATGGTGCTGCTCATGTATGGTCAACATTCAGAGTCGGAAATGTTACTAATATAATGAATGACAAACGAGGAAAAGCAATTATCAATCACCTTGATGATCAAAAATATTCTATTTTAATAAAATTTATTGTAAATACAGAAGAAGATACTTGGATTATTCGTGACAAGCGTGATTCAGTCCGCATACAGTCAGGAAATAATGTTGTTCTTTTGAGTAGTAAATCTAAACCCGGAATACTAACCGGTGTTGACAAATTATATTATGAACGCGCATATCCAGTTACTGCGGTTGTATATGCAATATATCCGCTGAATAATAAACCTGACGTCAATGATCTCAAGCCGATGAGACTGTCAGAGTCAAGAATAAACCGTGTAGCTGAACGAGTTACAGAACATTTCATAAACGCGATACGTGGTAATGGTTTAACAGATTTACGACGTAAAAAATAAATACGTGGGCAGAATCAGTTAAAGATACTGGAGCATCTATTAAAGATGTTGCTGATCTAGAAAAGAAATTAAGATTTCCAATAACAGTGAAGACGTTAACAGGAGAGATTTTGTATAAACCAAAATACATAAAAATTGGAGCTCCGATAGATATTATTGATCATAATTTGCATGCGTGGACCTCAGCAGTAACAATATTTCCACGAGACAGAACGGTTAAATTTTATGGTGGTCATATATTTGATTTTATCAAAAATATCAGTAAAAGTGACCCTGTATCTGTTTGGTTATTTCAAAGTTCAGAATATGATTATCATGATCAGTTTGTACGGCCTAATGGTGATATTTATCGTACAGAATCTCTTCATGTAGAAATGGAACATCTTGCGCTGAAATATACTTCTGACGATGTCAAAGTCTGACAATTATTAAATAATTGTTTTACTGTTCCATCTGTAGCGGCTCACTTTGCTCAGGAGAAAAATTTATGGAAACCAAAATAGAATATGGACACGGAGGATTGTGGAATACTAAATATAAGTATGATGACGTTATATCCGTCGATATGGTAGCATGTTATCCTGGGAGTTTTCTTGGATACGGAGAATGTTCTGAATACTTTAAGAGATTTGGACATCCATCACACGAGATGACCAGGGTTGCGATAAACGGACCATTACCAGATTTTGACTTAACCGGATTCGCATATGTAGAATCATTTGAGTTTGCAGAAAATCTCCATCCAATTACTTATGCTTGGTTTGGAAGACATTTTTAGAAAAATGTTGGGTTCCAATAGTACTATTGAGATATATGCTTGATGTTGGAATTTTAATATCCTTACAGGTGAGTGAGGCAATTATATCATATCGGTCACAGAAGTAAGTTTGGTTACCAGAACCAAATAGATTTAATATCGATGATGCCAGGAAAGAATTTCCTGATCTTAATGAAGATGACATTATTAAAATTACTAATAATATATGTAAATGCAGGGACGAGCACGATGAAAAACTTGCAAAAGATCTTGGTAGAAAGATAATTGGTAAATTTACTCAAGGAGGAGCATATGATCATAAAAGACACTGTACAAGATTGATTATGGACGATGCTGAACTCGATTTTATAATCGCTGATACAACGGAAAAAAACACATTTATAAATCGGAGTAATGCTTATTTATCAAACGGAACCAAACTAGGTACAATTGTGAGTTATCTTGATGGTGACTCACCGCAATTTACTCATTTAAGATCATCGATGTTGGCATATGTTTCTATAAATCTACTGTCTATGATAAATAGATTTCCTCGTTACGCTGTCAGAGTAGCAACGGATTCGTTTTATATAAATAAAAAATATACAGATTTGTTAAAACCGCTACTTGGTAATGGTGAATGGGGATCATGGAGAATAAAACAAGAAAATATACTTAGTTATTCTGAATCTGCCGACGTTGAAATTAAGGAAATATATTACAAAATAATAATCAAGTATCAAAGTCATCAGCACCATCTGTATATGATCCTGTGGCTAGACATAAGACTGTTTATCTTAATGGATGTGGTGGTTCAGGTAAAACAACGCGTGTGATTAAATTTTTCAGGAATAATAATTCAGATATAATTGTTTTGACACCGACACATAAATTAGCCAGGGAAATAAAAGAACGAGGAGTAAAATCATGTACATACCATAGTTTCTTTAGATGGTGTGGAGACACATGGACTCTGAGCGAATGGGTGAGAAATATATACCTAAATATATTATGTGGGACGAGGTAGACACGGTGTCGTTAGAAATATTAAAAACATTTCTTGATTGGTTATTGACAAAGAATACTGCTGTAATAATGTGTGGTGATCATGGTCAAGCACCACCCTTTATTGGTCAGTCACCACATGAATGGCTGAAGAATAACGTAGATTATTATGAAGAAATAAAATGATGACCATAGAGCTATTGATGAACCTCTGAAGGAATTTAAGAGATTAATCAGACTACAACCAGACAGAGTACGATGTGAAATAATGCGTAAAGTAATTCCAGAGACTACAATGAATGATTTTCTGAGTTTATGGAATCCCGCTGATTTAATAGTTGCAAGTAGAAAGATAGTTCGAGATGAACTACAGGAGAAATTATTTCTGTTACATAAAGAAAAGTTTTCAGATCTACCTGTACCATTATGTTATCGCCCAGCAGATACTCGACGACAGAATATTGATGTTGAAATTCCTGGTGGTGGAATACAGAATCTTGTCTTGAATGATATTATTTTAGTCGATATTAATGTTGTTGAGAGCGCGTTGAGTATAAATAAATCACCATGGACGTTAGGATACGCTATAACGATTCACTTGTCACAAGGATTAACTATTTCTGATACAAATATCTGGATTATAGATGATCGGATCGAATGGTCAAATTTGGTCTATCTCGCAGTTTCTCGAGTCAGAAGAATATATCAACTACATAGGGTTATTATGAATTTTACAGAAAATAATAATCAAACTGTTAATAATGACGTAATAAGAAAAAAACTATCTGGTTATAAGCAATGTGACAAAAAAAAAAAAAATATCGTGACTTTGATATTGATACTGAATTTATTATAACACTAAAACAATCAACAGAATAATCATTGTGCAAGCTGTAACTGTAATATGTCATGGCAATATTCGAATAATAATCCAAGACAATTTACCGTAGACAGAATTAATAGTGATCTTGGTCATACACGTAATAATGTGATGCTGACTTGTCTTGAATGCAATCGACGTAGAGGTTCTGGTTATGTAATTGTATGTGGTGGTAATTGTGTGTCTTTAGGAATTACCTGTAATTGTTCACGTACAAATCCACGTTGAGGGGCTGTCGAATCTAATCTGTAGATTGGAGGTCTACCAGTGGATCTAACCACGCTAGAAATTGTATGTGTAGTCACGCTCCAGATAGGATCAGTTGCTCTTTTTTACCACCTTCAAGTTCACCAGGTTCATATAAATATCTTACAGTTACATTACCTAATACTGGTTGAGGTTGTTGTCTGTCATTGCTACGAGGTATATATTTTTTTTGTAATCGCATTAGGTTTCATGGAAGTTGGACGAGTAATTTCGTTATTTAACGCAGCTATCACACTTGGTAACCTCGCAACCCATTCACGAGATCTCTCACCGGACTTAAAGTCAGTAGATATTTCCTTTGCGTATTGGTATCCGAATAACCGCTCAGCAAGTGTTCGATTAAATCGTTCAACAATTGCCTGATCACGATGAATTTCAGTATGTCCTCGTCTGATTTTAACGTTATGTTTCTTTATCAACGATAATACTGCACCGAGAAATTCTTTGCCAGGAACAACCTGTAATAACTGTGGCCATCGCAATGGTCCTCGCTGATAAATTGGTTCAAACGCAGATGCAACTTCAGATGCTGTCTTTGTTGATAATCGTTCCGCTTCTTTATATCTACTTGCAACGTCAACGACAGTTAATGCGTATTTATACGTGCGTGATTTTCGTCCACGTGTTTTAATAGTATCGTGCGGTAAAAATAAAATATCCGCTTGATGAACCTCATTAGGGACGCTGACATCAAAATGTGCATATTGAATTTTTTTAGGTGGTGGTAGATAAATTTGCCATATTGCCTGTCGTGTTAACCACGCTGCAGCAACAGAACGTGAGACTTTTGCTGCTTCAGATAATTTACTAATAGCTGATCTACCTCTCCAATATCCTCTTGGGCTATAATAAATGGATTCCATTATAATATTTATATAATTAATTACCAGCCCCTAACATTATTTTACTTTTCATAGCAGATTTTACTAGAAAACTAGCGAGTTTTTCTCTGACAGATTTATTTGGTATAGAATTTAATGCATGAATCAATTTTACATCTGCGAGATGCCTTTGTTGTAAATCTTTACTTTTATACGCAACGTCATGAACATGACACGCTTGATCAATCTTGTTTATTGGATACTCTCCTGATCTTGGATGATCAAGATCATCAAGTCGGATATCAAGTCGAGTTCCGGTACCGCAATAATTATATCCAGGAAGATGTTTCTCACCGGGGTATTTAGTCCATGGAGTTCCTGGTAATTTTCCTAATAAAGCGGCAATATCTCTCCACCTGTCTTTGTTTTGACAAATTTGTATTTCTTCGTACCGCA
>JAECUM010039999.1:0-15935 GCA_016617855.1 Megalonaias nervosa | reverse complement strand
TCTCTCTCTCTCTCTCTCTCTCTCTCTCTCTCTCTCTCTCTCTCTCTCTCTCCCCTTTGGTTAGTTTGACTTAACTTTTACCATCATTCATAAGTCCAGAGATGTTGTGGGATAACACAAACGAAAATCCTCTATGTTGGTAGATTTTAGCCCATATCTTGCTACGATGGTCCAGAGAGAGAGAGAGATATGCCTTTGAACATTTTCATATTTAATTAATAATAATCGATTTTTAGAACATTATAGTATGTTTAAGAAACAACAACAAAACATTAAATACATCACAGTATGTGTACCATGTAACTGAGGAATTTACTGTATATGTCAATTTGTATCATTGATAAACACTGTAGATAAATCCCAAGGAAAGTGCACGAGTATCATTATGATGAACCATATTCATGTAGGTTACTTGGTGTAATTTCCATTTCAAGGTTTTAATCAGTCCAAATTCCTTTTCTCTCTCACTCCACATTTCTGCATAGTTTGTCCATCATGGGGAGGAGGGGGAACAGAAAGCAGAAAGGATTGTGATCAAAATGTGTACTATATTAAATTCATTTAGAAAACGAGGATTATTAATACTTTTTATTGTTATTTTCATACATCACTAATGATTAATGTGTTGAAATTCATCATTGATCTAGAATCAACTGCAGACGGTCACTAGAATGTTTATATATGTGTATTATTGCGCCATTTGCGGATCACAATTTGATAGATCAATAGTATTGGTATATCAAATTGCTTTATACCAACACATTAAATGCCATGTTATTTTTAATATATATATATATTATATATATATACATACATATATATATATATATATATATATATATATATATATATATATATATATATATATATATATATTAAAAGGGAAGCAATTCTTACAGGGTAATACCCATTTCTACCCTCTAGGTGGTTACCATTATACCTTGTTTGAACCAGTTTATGCTTTAAATTTGTTGTCATTTTCTGAAATGTAATCCAGACAATCAAGTTATGTTCTCAAAACTTCTCTAACTTAAATTTAATCATCCACATTTCTTTTTCACTGGTACAGAAATGTTTTATATGGTGTATACAACATTTTTATAAAATCTGGTGACATTATTGGTATTTTTGAATTATTGAACTGTTCATTTTCATCACAGTTGGCTTCAGATGGCATCATACACTTTCACTGGCTCACTAGGCACTCAGCAATAAGAGGTTAGTGTTAGGACTGATTGACCTGGTGTCAGGATAATGTGACTGGGTGGGACATCTTGCTAAATGTCTGTGGCATGATGCCCCAGTGCTAGACATGACTGTATACTGCTACACTGCAGACATCGTAGCGATATGACTGAAAAATCCAAATGAGACACACACACTTATGCTGGTGGACTTTCCCAATGGCAATCTTTCATGAGACATCTAGATAAGAATATCATGATCTTGACCCACATCAGAAACGACCTTCACCATTGGCAAGACAGGAAGTGGCTGACAACAGGAATGTCCCTCACAAACCTACAACCATAAATAACAATTTGTACAGATGCCAGTTGTGTTGGTGAACACACATGTTACCTGACTTTACAATGGACAATGGCAAGTAGGCATGTCGAGAGATGGCTCTTCACATCAACCTCCTAGAAAAGAAAGCCATTCTTGGTGCCTCCAACAATTGGGTAAAACGTTGGCATGGACATACGGTCCCGATACTGTTAGACAATTCTCTAATGGTGATGTACCTCCTCAAATAGGGAGGGATGAAATTACTTTGACCTTTGTATTTTGGTCTGGGATTGCCTTCAGTGGCGTGCCCAATACCAGATAAATATTTAGGTCTACCTCCTACATGATTAGTTCAATGTTCTAGCCAACATATTGTCAAGAAGAGGACAACTGCTTTACTCAGAGTAGTCTCTCCATCCTTCCACATTCAGTCAAATCTGCACCCATGGGGGTCACCTGATGATAGGTCTTTTCATGATGAAGTGGAGCAACAAACTGCTTACCTTTGTCTCCCCTTTTTCTGGATCCCAAAGCATGTATCATTGATGCCCCGTCAGTCAGCCAGGAGGAAATGTGGGCATGTGCCTTCCTTCCATGAGTCCTGATAACAAAAGTAGTTCAGAAAGTGAGGGACATGAATTGCCAGATAGCTCTGATCACCCATTTAAGGTATGACAAACTCGGGATCAATGATCTGATCTCCATTGTGACAGACATACCCAGAAAAGTCATAATGACCCCCCACAATGCATAAGCAGCCCAGATTGCCACTGTTCCATCGATGTCCAGAGAAACTCCTTCATGCCTGGCTCTTATCTGGAATGCCTTGCACAAAGGAGTTTGGAACTTCACTTGTAAAGAGGGTCAAACAGCTAGAAAGCATGCCACTTTGAATGCATACAGAGGAAAAGGAGGGTTTTTAATGACTGGTGTCACATCAATAAAGTCACACCACACTCTGCCTCCATTTCTCAGCTGGTCAATGTTATTCTCTTTCTATTTGACAAAAAAGGAGTTAGCCCTCAGCACCATCAAAGGATACAAGTCAGTTATCTCTGACACATTACGACATAATGGACAAGACGATATTGGACATAACAAAGACCTCAGACTTGCTGTCCAGTTTTGATCTCTGTCCAGACCATGCTCACTCAGTATTATTCCCATAATGGAATCTCTCCTGGATGTTGACATGGCTTAACTCCCCCAAGTTCAATCCACTGTTATCTACATCCATCAATCAGCCATCATATAAGACTTGCATTCTGATAGTGCTTGCCTCAGCATACAGAGTGAGTGAGCTACATGCCCTCTCCATGGACCCAAACTAAAAAGCAAATATTTTTAATAAATTATGTTTTTCTTGTAATACTTAACTGATCACATTTCAAATAACCCTTCCCACCCACCCGTGGAATGTGAGCATCCTTGTAGGTGTTGCTCAAGTGAAAAACCAGTTCAGACTGGGTATGATGGTAGCCACCTAGTGCGTAGGGGGTGCTTAACATATATTATGAACTTCTGAGAGAGTGACAGGTGTAAGGTGAAGTTGTTTGCATTTGCATCATGCACATTGGAGAGCATGTTGGCATACCTCTATGTTACTTTCATGTTCTGTGGCTGAAATTGCATTGGATATTGTACTTTAAGTTGTATATGACCTAAGCACAGAGCTAACCAATATGACTGCTCCCATGTGGTCTAAAGATCAGCCTGAATTAGTCTAAAGTACACTATTTTTAGCAGTTGTTGAAATAGGGAAAGTGAATTTTGGCAGACTGGACTAGACAATAACAGCTTTTGAAAGTGCTTTGAATGAATTACCAAATATATCAAATGTTAAAAATTATCATTTCTGGGTTGTTTTCTTTTTTTAAATTTACCTCTGTAGCCCAGGAAGTGAAAATGAGCAAGCTGAGCTAGCTGTTTTTTTTTATAGGTGCACATCTGACATAAGGTCAACCCAAATTACACCCATCAATCATAACCTAAATAAATGGAATTAAAAGTTCTTTTAACAATACCTAAGATATACAAGGTCTTTTTTTAAATAACAAGTATAACCAGTGAGGAAGACCAGGGAAATTATTTTACTTTAAAAATCTAACCCTATGCAAAATGTGAAAGTGTACAGCACCACATAGAAATGAGAGTTACCCTTTAAGAGTTGCTTCCCCTTGCCTATAAAATATATCGAGCCTGAAAGAAGTTTTTTATCATTTTGGGAGGGCTGGATTCAGAGGTAGCAAACAAAGTTATGCTAATGTAATGTGATTAGTTAAGTATTATAAGAGAAACATAATTTCCTATAAAAGTAATTGCTATTAGCCAGATAGCTTAGTTTTGAATTTATCAAGAGCTGATGAATGAAGTTAATGACTTTCTTCAGCTCATTATATCTAAGGAATAAGGGGGAATGCTCCTCTGTTTCTGTCAGGTTGTAGCACTTATTTAGCATGATTTGTCATTTGATCTCCATGTGGACAATTGGACCATTCTCTGTCTTGCAACACTCAGTCACATTGATTAAAATTATTGAATTATATTAGTTTTAATGTTCTTTAGAATTATGTAATATTATTTAATGTTTACACTCAACCTCAAGGGCCTATTAAAGCTTTAAGTTTATCTTCCAGGAGATGGACCTTTCCCTGCTGTGATAGACATGTTTGGTGGTCTGGTCAGTTTGGTGGAGACCAGGGCAGCTCTACTGGCATCCCATGGTTTTGCTACCTTCTCTCTTTGCTACATGATGATCGATCACCTTCCCAAACATTTTGCTGAGATCAAGCTTCAATATTTCTTGGTTAGAATACTTGCAAACATTCAGTAGTTATATCTAGTTGTGGCCAACTAATATTGAACAAGACTGAAGTGTTATTACTCTGGCAATAAAATAATGTTGAGCTTGTGGTCCTGCACAACAGGCTCGGAGCAGAACATTCTGTTACATTAACATCTTTTCTGTTTCAAGCTTAACAGTGATTATGTTGGGACAGCATTTAATTGATATTTTGTGTACTTCTTTTATTTTGCTAAGATTTAAATTGTTGGATTTTTCATATCCATAAAAATGTAAAACTACTCTCAAACATTTCAGATTTTGCAACAATCACATTCACTTTGATGCTATATACCTTTATGACACTGTTGTATTTCTTGAATAGAGGCCTGTGTCTCTTTCGTACTAAGAGGACAAAAGTGCAGAGCTTCCACTTGTGCAAATATTGCATACATTATGCAGTTTTGATACAGATGGTGTGGAATATGCTGTAGTTGTGCATATTATTGATAAAGAAATCAGACTAAGGTAAATATGTTGGCAAGAAGAGTTCAGAGTACTTCCCACCTTTGCTGATCATTATATGAAATTCATCTGTTTACTTCCCATGTTTAAATACCAGTATCCCTTACAGTGAATATTGAACAAACATCACATGTTAGCAATATTATTAGCTCCCCTACTCCTCACTGTGACTGTCAGTCAGTAGATGAATCCCTCTGGATGAGCACTGGAGAAAGCCACATTTGAATAATGCATTTCTTTAGTAAAACCAGTTCTCCCTCCTATGAACAGTGTACATGCTGGTGCATAATGCACTTGCAGATCAGAATCTGTCCTGTTTTTTGTTGTTGATAATTTGAAGTTCACTGCATAGACCATAAGCTTCACATTGGAGTCTGTATCATTGGCAGTCATGTGTGTTTACTAGAGGAAATAAGGTACTGTATTACCCATACAGATATAGTATCAACCATCAACATTGACTACTAAAAGTCTAAATGTGACCGCTGGATTTAACAACTTATGGTCAGTTGACTTCTAATATGGAACTGAAAGGGGAGCTCATAGCTGCCAACCCTCATGATTTTGGCATGAATTTCACGACTTTTTCAGCGATTCACAGATTCATGCCACATGCAAAAAAAATCATGAATTCCCCAATTCTCAATTATTTTAAATCTTTAATAAAATAACTGATTTCCCGTTAAATGCTTGTCGTGATTAGTTGCCAAAACAGTCCGGTATTGCAGATCACAATATTCATGTCAAAATTCACTAATTTTTATATCCCTATTTTCACTAATTGCATGCCTGCTATGGGAGCTCTGCAAGGGTGTCACTTTGATCCAGGTCTTGTTCAAGAGACAAATGCTAGCCATAACAGTGTCATATGTCCTGTATGCTTGGAAATGTTTCTGTCCTTATAATAGTTTTATTTTTCATTTCACTTATTACATTTAATTTTAATGTTTTAGATAAATCACTATGTTACCTTGAAATGTATTATGAAAGATATCTGTCTTCACTTAGCTTATGCTTGATTGACTTACCTATTGCACCAACGAAGATGTTTTGTGTCAAACCACTGCTACATCAAGAAAAGACCATTCAGAATATTGTAAATATTATGTGGAGCAGTCTGTTTACAATACTGAAATAGACCATAACCAGCAGTATCTGTAAAGTTGTTTTTCTTTTGGATTTTATGTAAAACAGTAATTACTTCAATCCCAGAAGCCAACAGACTTGAATTCATTACTGCAGATTATGAAAGTAAAGTTCTTGAGTTTAACTGTCCCTCTCAAGCATCCAGCTGTCATTGTTTATATGTATTTATTGGGATGCAACAGGTTAAAGGCCCAATGAACTTTTGATTTGACCTTTATGCTATGTATCTATTGATTTTTTTTATGGTTCCTCTGTTCCAAGTGTTTTCTGATGTCTGAGCATTGTCTTTACCAAATTGAACTCTGTGTATATTGGTTGTTCTATAAGGATCCTGACTTGCATAGATTTGAGTGCCTCTCTTCTATATCAAGAAACATTTAAATGTTCACAGCCATGATAAACACACCATAATTCACAAATCTGCAGTGTAGTCTAAGTATATGGCGTTAGATACCTTTGTTAGTTTTGGTGTTTGAGAAAATTATTTAATTTTTTCTCTTTGAATATTCTTTTATGTTTGTTTATGCTTACTATTTAAATATAACATGATGTTTGTTTGTTCATTCTTTTATTTGTTCATTCATTCATTCATTCATTTATTCATTCATTCAGGATGCATTTGATTGGTACAGCCAGCAGCCCTATGTGGCCAGTGACAGAATGGGAATGGTGGGTTTGTGTTTGGGTGGATGTTTGGCTGTCTGGACTGCAGCTCATGAACCCAGGGTAAACATCAACTACGATATCGGTTTCTATGTATTTCAAAGATCATATGGAGACTCTATCGTTTTGTTGGTTCATACAGTCATACATTAGTGTATACTGATGTACAAAACAGTTCTCAACTTCTAGTGTTTGACTCTTTGAAACAGAGACATCAGACCCAGAGATGGGGGATAGGGATAGACCCACATACACTCATATTAGAGTTGAAATGATACGCTTGTGCCGTGTATCAATACGATTCACGATATGCAGCCTGCGATATGATACATATAGATACACATATGAACTTGATGGTCTTTCCATCTTTGGAAGGAAGGTGGTGCCTTTTCATGTATATTGGCATTCTGGTTCTTTTTGCAGTATGCAGACTACAGATAGACATATAGTTATCATATATTTATACGCAATTCTTACTGATGAGAAGATAACAACAGTACTTTCAAACAGACTACCTCTTCGTGGCAGTGAGTTTTATTCAACGTTTTAGGCATTTTATTGTGGATCTGTTTAACTCCCTTTGTTTTGTACTACATGAATGATTTGAAAACATATTACCAATTCTGTGACTCAGTTACATGTGAAAGACATTACGATGTTATCTTCAAAACAGAAGAAATTTCAGTTTCCTCGTTCAAAGAAAATCTCATCTGGAACAAATTTGGGCATGGGAATAAGGTTGAATAGCAACAAAATCTATCATATTTTACTTCCTGCAGATGCAAAAGACTGCTGCAGCCACAGGTACTTGTATTTGCTAGTGAAGATGGAAAACTATATATATGCTGACTACATCCAGTCCTATTCTACAATTTTTTTAACTTAGACAAGGTGATAAACTTGAGCGGTTTGAAATCTGCCCCATAGCTAATTTCACTGGTTAAATATCACTGCATGAAAAAGAGAAATTCCATATTTGTTCCCATGTACAATTTAAGGAGAGATGATGACAGGATTTTTCTTAAGGGAGACCTCCCTCTTTATCAAAGAAAAAAGGAGGGGGAGGAAGAAATGGTCATAGGTCTATATTTATCTAAAGTTCAGTGTATGTCTCTCTTTCTTCCTGCTTCACTGTCTTAGAGCTGTACTGAAATCAACATCTTTGACAGAAGTCACCTCTAGTTGTATAAACATTCATATGTTAATTATTTCTGACCATACTCGATATTGTTCTGTGCTTCTTTCTGAACGGGCATACACACAGCTAGCTTTGTCAGCTTGAATATGTTGGGAAATTGATCTTTGTGACTGTTATGTACAACTTTCCAGAGCTCACAGATATTATCTTTTGGATACATCTGATCCAAAATAGGATTTTTCACTAACATAAACTTCCATTGTTAAATCACTAGTTTACTGACTACTATGCCAAATTTCTTATCTGTTCCGTAATGCTGTATAAGGGTATTTAGTCCATCAATGCTTGTGCAGACAGAGGTATTAAAATAAATATCTTCACTTCCTAATTTCATTTTTTTACCCTTATTTTATTTAATTTATCTTAACCTGATATGGATACATGTATATGCTTTTGTAGCATATGATCCGCAGGGCGAAATTGATTAATTAAAAAAATGAAAATTGCATTATACTTTTAAATTGTCTGTATTTTAATTAGGCTCAGTATTCTGCCCTTTGTACATTTAATTTCGAAATACCACTGAAAGAGTCCAGCCATCTATTTTTTGTCCATCCAGCATGTACATTTGACTTGTATTTAACACCATTTCGGGCTCCAAATGACTCGCTGGTTTCTCCATTAACACTTTCCCAGCTCCAATAATCTGATATACTTCATAACTTTAAACAACTTTGTTATCATCACTATCATCAGCAGGTATTTGCTGAACAAAATCGTAATGAACCACGCCGGGAAGCAGACATTTTGGGTTGACTAGGTAGCCTGTATTTTAAGCATGCATTTGTAAAACTTTCTTCGTGAATGGCTTCAAACATGATGCTTATTCTTTGGCATGTTGTGCTAATCAAATTTAGTTTCACAACCATTCAAATCGTGCTTGAAGAATCCAGATGTTATCCGAAAAACAGATGTCGCACCAAGCATGGTTAAATAAAATTTATATCCTTAGCTGAGTACATTTTCATATGTGGGATTTTCAATGAATTTATGGGAATTCTTGCATTACACTGTTCTCCAAGCATGCAAATTTGTACAAATATTGCATGATTTGCATAATGGCCCACCCTGACTGCATCTCCATGTGAGCACTTGACATATCTAATGACTTTACCATGAAGGCTCTGTTGCTCTGCCAATATATCCTATTTGTCATGCAGAGAATAAGCTACATTGATTTTTTTTTTGTTTGGTGGTTATTGTTTAACCTGGACCGGAACAAGCAATAACTACAAATGAGAATTCAGTGTAACATATTTCTCCTTGCAAGAAACCGGTAGCATAGCTTTCAAATCAACCAATGAAATCAAGATACAATTCAAAGTCAAAACTTTATCTGAAAGTGGTTGTTAAATGATGAGTAAAGTACTTCATTATACATGTGGAACATGTTTGGAAGGAATGCTGTACATAATTTTGGGTTAAGATAATTAGCATGGAATGGGGGGGGGCCAGATTACGAACCATAATAATTTGTGTTAATTTCTAGACATCGAATGGGTATTCTCAAATAGTCTTTTTTGTTTTTTCTAATGAACATGAGTGCCTGTGACTGCAAATGTTGTTTCAGATGGATTATAATTTTACAGAATAACAAGGCAACTAATAATAATTATTCATGACTGCTGAAGGCTAAAAGAACATGCATACGGTAAGTATCGTTTTGTATTGATTCTCCGTATTTTGTATTGATAGGTGTATCGTTTAAGCAAAAGTATCGATTCATTGATGAATTGTTTCACCCCTAACTCATATATACTAATTTATTACTTGACTTGGATGTCATCTTTTTCATAAAATGATAATTTCCTGCTGATCCTTTGATACAGGCATGTGCATCTTATAGGCTCTGGCCGAAATCAGGACCACGACTTGCTTTTATCCGCTTATTTACACCATCTGTCTAAAAGATGGTTGGCTATACCAGAATTACATTTCTGTATGTTCTTTCATATGGTCAGTAGTCATATAAACTCGCTTAGAAGTTGTATATGCCCACTCTAAGGCAGAGTTCATCATATTGTGATGTATGTATTCCATTTCTGCACAATAGCTGATGTTCTCCAATATTTACCATATTTACTGGTCTATAAATCGATATTTTTTTTAACCAGAAAATCTCTGCATCATCTTATACTTATGAGAGAGAGAGGTTTCAGGATGATTGTAATCTGTATTGTTTAGTTACTTGATGATTGTGATCTTATTTATGTACAAGGGTATGCCTATATTCCATTATCATTTACCACTAAGTAAACAATTCCTTCTAATTTTAGTTAGGGTATCCACTCTTCCTAGAACCACATGGTTTTGCAGTCTTATTACATGCTGATACAATATGCTATAGCTGCGGTCAGGTTATTTCCAGTAATGCATCTTCCCTATTACCGGTAATCTGAAATAGCATGCAGTAATAACATTAATATTCATGAAACTGGAAGTTAATATAGTTTCATTCAGCAAATTTTATCCTATCTATCATTTCAGGTCAGCATCATTAAATGTAGCTAAAAGTACATAATTCGTTTCAAATACTACATGTTAAATGAATTGTATATTTTTAGCTACATTAAAAGATGCTGATCTGAAATTTACTGAGTTGCAGATAAAATTTGTTATGCTCTGTGGAAAGATCTGTAGTGAAAAGAGAAAGATGAAGTATTGATCATCTTGTACCCAGCATCAACTTACATATGAATAAAGGATGGAAAATTTACAAATTCAGCTTATACTCTGCATCAACTTATGGGCCAGCAAATACGGAACTGTTATTGAACTTAAATGGCATATATTGGGGATCAGGAGGACGCGTGTTGATTTTGGGATCAAAGGGACAGAGGGCATAGTGAAAATGAAATGAGAAAAATGGTTTCCAACTAATAAGTAGTTCTACATTACACACTTGGACTAAACTTTATGGATAGCTTGCACTTGTGTTAAAAAACAAGCCTGTTGATAATTGGGTTAAATGGTTGATGACCTAATAAAAATGCTAACACTGTTTGAATTTTTATTTTAACTAAGTTTTCTTGACTGTTTAGACTGGATGTTGTCAGTACAAATCTTTTGTTAATACAGTTATGCAACAAACAGCTTGACATGCAAAAAATTAAATTTGATAGGTATGTTTATGCCCTTATGTACATCACCTAATCGGATTTTCTTGCTACATAGAAACTACTCAAACTACTCAAAACTGAAACCTCAGTATGCCAGAATCCCCTCAAGACCAAATTTTTTGAGTTAAAAATTTTCCTTTTTTAATATCAATTTTTTCCCAGTAAACTCATTAATTCTGAATACTAATTGAATTTTCATGCCAAACTTCAAAAGAAACTTAAAACTGAAGCTTAGTTCGAACTTGGAAATATATTTTAGCTGCTAAATCCCTTACCCATGCTGGAACAGATTGATTTTGCAAGAACTGTCATAGGGTGATGTGGGAGACAGAGACTTGGAATATGTCCCAAGGGCACAAGAGGTTAAAACAATACTCGACACAAGTGTGAATGCAGATTAGGGTCAACAGTATGCTGATCTGAAGTCTGTGCACCATACAAAAGAGCCAGCTTGTAAGGCGAATTAATAATTAAATGCTGGCAGGTAAGCCATTTAAAAAAGACTGTGTTTATCTGCTTATTATTTAATTGTGATTGATGCTGTTCATGTGTATACATGTGCAATTGAACATGTTTGCTTGCTTTTTTTAGCAGTTGTCAAGGTTTTATTAACTAGGCATGTGGCCTCACTTTTGAGGATTTGATGATGGAAACTGGCAAAACAATATTATAAAGTTAGATTCACCCACTGACATACCATGAAATTTTAGATCCTATACAGTATTTATTTCTGTGACAGGATGTAACATATTGTTTAGCTAAGTCTTCATTAAATGCATGCACTGAAATGAAGATGAAAAGGAAACAGCTTTCTTAATTTTATGCACTACGCACAGACACTGACACTCTCATAAATACATTCTCTCTCTCTCTCTTTCATCACATAAATGCTTAGAAAAAGACTTTCTCGCATCTGCAAAAACCTCAGTAAACCTAAAACTTCTCAAAACAGAATCTTTTGGGGTCCTAAGGGTTTTCGGCTTAGAGGGGTTTGAGTGTGTTTGAATTTTTTAAAAAATTTCTTCAGAAAGTTTTTCTGATATTTTTATTTGAACATTGTTTGCATGATTAAATGCACACCATTAAATCTAGAATGTTGAGGTATGTTTATATGCATATAGAGATTTTATGTATCTGAATTTTGTAATTATTATTTTAAATGATCTACTTGCAGAGCTTTCTACATACGGATTTTGGAGTTTTTGTCTGCAGTAGTGATATACATGTTTTCCACAGATCTTCACTCTATTTTTACAAAGCCACCAGCCACATAGCATTAATTAAAACGTTGACAAATTTTAATTAATCTGCAGCCTTCATAGACAGGTGCTTGATTTACACAATATATCATGCTTTATCAAGGTCGTGTTATTCCATACCAAACAATAATCTTGTGCATGCATGCTTGAACACACATATGCACACATTCATGTACACTCGGGGCCCCGAATGGTCTAAAGCGCTCACTCGTACGGATCACTGCCATCTCACCTCTGTCTGCATGGGTTCGAGTATCGGATTTGGCCAATGTGGTTATGTGAGAAAGCTTGCCAGTAGCTTCTCGTGGGTCATTGGTTCTTTCCGGGGTTTTCACGGGTTCTTACTCCACCATTTCTACTGGCTGCCATGTATAGCCTATCTTGTGCTGAAAAATGGTGTTAAACTCTACAACAACTGCAACTACATGTACACTCTGACACACACATTACGATAAATATTACCATATGTCTGCTGATATATAAAACTAAGATATATATACATTTGTAATCCTCTTGCTAACAGAAATCCTACATGTATATTCATCTTTATTATATCTAAATGTTGCATGACTTTGATCTTTTGTTTATGTATTTGAAAATAAAAATAACTATTAGTCTGGAAGACATTTGTATGAAATGAATCTGTTTTAAGCTGTGTTCAGAATCCTTCTTTCATATACATTTGCAGGTGAAAGCTGTTGTTAACTTTAATGGGATACCAAATGAAGGAATCATACAAAATGGGAAAATTGATCCAAAGAGTAATGGGTATGGTTGTTACATGTTCTACTTTCATAAGAAATATGTCATTGCCAGTGAGGATTTTTTACTTAGTGCATAGCATGTATTTAGACTTTTTCATGCAGTTTTCCCTAAAAGTATTTTTGTTTAAGTGCTCTGAAAGCTGTAAATGTGTTTTGGGGTTTTTTTTGAGAAATAAACTTGTTGCAAAGAATTATAATGAATCACAGTCATTATTTAGGACAGTAAAGGCATTTAATTAAAGGGTGGCAAAAGTATTTGTTGTATAAAGTTTGTAGGGTTCAGACATTGATTTAGCTCCAGTTAGAGACCACCAGTCTGTTCCAAGTTTTAGCTGCAATCTGATCATGTATGTCTATTTTTCCACCTTGACAATATCCATCCAGGTCATTTTAGGTACAATTGTCGTGTATCCATGTTCCATGAAAACATTTTCACGGTGATGTACAGTACAGTCTGTACCCTAAGTCTTCAGACAACCAGATTTACTAACACCATAAAGTTTTTCCTCAGAAGACTTTTGACAATGTCTCCTAAATCCATAGTCATGTTCAGTATTTGTGTACATAGCAGCAGTTTGGTCTCAAACTAAATAGCATGTTACTATTTACAAAAAGAAGCAAAAAGTGGAAGAGTGTATCTGGAATAAAATTTTTAAATGAACATATTTCTTTAAGCTGATACCTAATCTTGATATGATACTTCATTTCCAGACTTCGGCCAGACTTGATATACGTCACAGAAGAAGGTATTGTAATGAAAGACTGCTTTCAAGTAGCTGGCAACAAGATAATGCCGGTAAGATATTTTTCTTCTTCTTAAGGCCTGGGTCAAGATGTGGGACCCTATTGTAATCACCTTTCCATCTGTTCATCCATTTACACTTTTGTGACAATCATACCTCTCTAACCCTTACACAAAACTGAATGCCATTTGTTGTTTAATTACCAATTTCACATACACATACCTTTTATAAAGCTTTCATCTTTTGAAGTCAGATTTTGATGTTATCATTGCCCTTTTTCTATCAGTTTGAAATCTTCACTACAGAAGATGGTTGTAACCAGCATAGCTTAGCTACCATTCAACATATTTTGCTGGAAATGAATGTACATTTTTTCACAAACCACACCTTTAATGGTCAGTGTTTATCAGCTTCAATTTTTGACAGTAATGGTCCACAACAATTAATCTCCTATATTCTAATGGGATATTGCTTGTAACCAGCATAGCTTAAGAGTATTTTGTTATATTTTGATGCATTTTAATAGCATAACATTGTCTCTAAGACCTTAGTGTGCATTTTATGGACTTTATCTTATCAACTTCATTTTGGATGGAGTGATGACCCTTGTGGATTTACTTCATATTTTTGCATAGGATGTTGCTTGCAATCAGCATAGTTCAAGAACCATTCACTATATTCTAATGCAGTTTGGTAGGACTATAGTTGCTTACACCATTAGGTTATGGCCCTTGGTGATCAACTTCATATCGTTTTGCATGGGATGCTATTGTAATGAGCATAGGTCCAGAATCATTCAACATAGTTTGATGGAATTTGGTAAGATATTTGGCTCTTAAACCTTGATGTACATTTTATGGGTTTTGTCTCATATACTCCAGTGTAAGCAGAGTCTTGTACTGTTGTTGATCAATTTCATATCTTTAGATCAGATATTTCTTGCAGTGAGCATAGCTCAGGAACCATTCTGATACTATTTTATGCAAACATTGTTTTAATCGACCTAAATGTACCTTTCCTCAGTTAGCAACCTTTTCTTATTTCATTTGATTTCACTCTGTATTCTTATGATGGTTGGGCATCTGTTTCTAATTAGGATTCCAAACTTTATTTGTCTGTCATCTACAGTTGTCAGACTTTGTGGACGGCTTGCACTTATGATGAGGAAGAACCCTATAAATTTCAGGGTCAGAAGCTCAAAATGCAAGGTCACTGTGAATGACAGAAGACAAATGGCTTTTGCAGAATAGCTGGAGTTTTTCACCGTCAACCTTTACTTAGCTTTGTGGGGATACCCTATTGAGTTTGGCTTGAAAAAGTCAAAGGTCACCATCACTGACTAAAAGAAGAATAATGGTTTCCATGCAAATAACTCAGGTTTTCATCCATCTGCAGTTACCATATTTGTGAGAATCTCTTAGAACCATCACAATATTGATTAATATGAATAATGACTTGTTCTAATTTTCTTTTCTTCTTGAACCTTCAAATTGGTGATCTGGACAAAAGATCCAGAGATAACTGATATTGCTTTATGTCAAGGAAAATGCTTACAAGTATTTGGCACATAATAACATCCAGTTTTGTAATAAGTGACTATTATATTTCCAGGCCTGGCAGCATGGAGCTAAAATCCTGATCCTTACAGCTGGAGATGACTTGATGACTAATCAGGAGTTTAACTTTAAATTCATGGAAGTCTGCCCTGACAAATATAAAAGGAACATAGAGCATGTGCATTTTCCAGGGGCTGGGCATCTTATAGAACCACCCTACACGCCACACTGCAGAGCTGTTGACACAAAGGACAGATTACCAGGCATGGGATTGATTGCTGACAAATTTTTGGGTAAGTTGTCACAGGATAGGAGCCTAAGATTTTTTGAAAATTAGCTTAGGATTGAAGGAGCAATATATACAGGGGAAGATTTTGGTAAATACTGTTACTGTATACTGTAATTAAGAGGGCCTATACATGTCTGCATTTTTATACCTTCCAAGACTAGAACCTTAAACGGAGTTTAGGTCCATATAATGAAGACCTAAGTTAAAAGGACTTCATAATGTAGTGGTCATCAATGAATTACTTACAGACCCTAATTCTACAGTTTAAACTTCAAAAAAAACCCCACAAGATCAAAACTTTACTCTCTGTTATTTACAACAATATGGAATTAAAGTACATTTCATACCATCAAAATATTTAGTGATGTGTTCTTTGTAGATA
>JAECUM010039998.1:0-41442 GCA_016617855.1 Megalonaias nervosa | reverse complement strand
TTTTCCAATTCAAAACACATTTTGTTCTTCACTTGTAAAAGATGCATTTTCCTGGAAAATGATTTAAGTGATGAGTGCCTTGTGAAACAGTAATAACAGCGATAAAATCCTGATTCGCGTTATTAAGAACTTATGGTAAGGTTATTAGTTGCTGTTTTAACACAAGCACAATTTACTTGAACTCACTACCATAATTCAAATCAATGAATCGGTGAGACAAAAACAGACTGCAGACCAAAATCCGTTCTGTATGTTTTGTTGTCTTGAATAACTCTGAAATCTCGTTTTCAGGCTGAAGTGACTTCGGGAAAGGATATGGTAGATTGTCTCCCTTAGACCATGTTTCCCAGGTCGCCATAGCGGAACGTATGACTTTACCATGTAATTTAAACATTTTCTCCCAAACTATGCATATTGTACCGTTAGGGTAAAATAAACGTTCGTTTGATCAATTTATTTTCTGTTTATATTTTAATAAAGCAATTTGAAGTGTTGAACGACCTGCATATTGAGGTACGCAGCAATAATATTGTAACATCCAAGAGGGTGATCTCGTCCTTACCTTTTTAGTTTTTTAAACAAAATTATACTCGGAACTAAAATTACACGCGGATATGCTTCTCCAGCTCTGTATCATAAAAATTACTATGTAGCATCCTCTTGGTTTCTGCAATTTGCAGGTGAGAAGATTGATAAGCAAGTATAGATAATAAATCATTAATGTTTACTTTATCATTCAAATTTGAATTCCTTTAGAGCTATAAGACAGCTCAAGTGCGAGAACGGACAATTGCAGTAAGAAATGAAACCCACCATAAATCTAAGGATTCTCGTTCGTTAGCCGCAGCTGAAATTATATTATAAGCTTCATCTTTTAATTAAAATAAAAAAGCCAGCCCAACAAAGAGAGGTAAATCAAAAGTTTCCATACCACTGCCATTTTAGATTACTGTTCTCTTTAAATTGTTGCTTTTGGTCTACAATCTTTCATTTTGCCGATTTGTCTTTATTTTTTAATAGTGTTTCCCAGCTAGAATGACAGGTTGTCATGTTTACTCGACCTGGTTGTAGCTGTTTTCTTGAGTAGTCGTTGTTTTTAAACACTAAACTCGATATTCAGTCGTAAGACGTATTAGAAATTTTCATGTACAATATTCACAGTCAAGTTACATAATTGCAGAACGTACTTGGTACAACCCCCCCCCCCCCATACACATGTTCCTATTTTCGTCGCTCAAAATACCTCAACGGTACTGGCAAGTATGATACTTGATCTAGTCTTCGTGCAGTTAGGATATAAGCTGACTGTTGTAATTGTTACTAAACTGTCTTTGTGACTGACTACATACAAAGTTGTGACATATGTTCAAACTATACAGGGAGTCTGAAATATCATTATGACCTCGTTTACCGGTTTCAGTTGTCCTGCAGTATATGCTAAATGCCTGGAATGAATTACTTCTACCGACAAGGAATTGCCCAACTGTTCCCGTTGACATCCTGTAGAAAATGACTACAATTTCATCTTTGAGCGAAGATAAATATTTTAATCAATACATATATTGTTTCAGAAAGTCTCCATTGTAAATCTTGACATTAATTAAATAACTCTTTTATCTGGAAATGACGACTCAACAAAATATATCTTTAATAAACATGCAGAAAAATAAAGCTATTTACCGTTGCATAAGTGGGATTAGTTTGTTAACGCAGTCGCTGATATTTCTGTTCCGTGTATATACTCAGTAAATTAGAAAATATGTAACAATTGACACCATCAAGCTAGAGGTCTCTCTCTCAGATACAGTTACAATGATAATTGGATTGCACATTGTTAAATTGGATTGTACATTGTTAAATTGGATTGTACATTACATTAATAATTGGACTGCACATACATCTTGCTGAAATGGTTATACTCCTGCAAAGGAAAAGAACTGAATGCTGACTTGCACGTATTGTCATTTGTGTATTGAATCTTTCGTGTGTTCCATGCTATCAATGGCATGAATGTCACAACTCTCTTAACTGACCAGTTGCCTTAGAAAGGTTTTGGAGATAAATTAAAATGACGATGTCAAGAATTTTAAGACAGGTAACAATTTAAAAAATCAAATATATTATATTTAGACTCTAGACACTGCAGAACGAAATGTATAAACAAATTGATGTAATTAGCATATATTATTATTCATCGTTGCACTCGAAGGTTGCAAATATTTAGGGAGGAGGAAAGGAAATGTATGAATTATACATTCAGTTTACTGGATTATGGATTGTAGATACAATACGGTAGAAGTAAACTGCATGTGTCTGCCGGTTACTCAGTGCAGTTTTGTACATCTGTATGTTCTTTCCTATCTGATAGTTATCTCGATACCTGAGACAAGAATTGAAATATGAGATCTTTGTAACCGATCAAGATATAAAGAACCTACAGCCTGATGTCCAGTGGGATCAATAAGTTCTAATATCGATGAGGAATACATGAATTTTACGTTTTTCAAACTGATATATACAAACTGACAAGAATAATGCCATAAATAACAGCATAAAGCGGAACAATAAACAATTTAAAGCGCATGAAGGGACAGATATAGAGTGATTTGCTTTTACAAAGCCATATAGGTGTATGTAATCATTGTAAATACAAATATTATCTATGTCATCTGTAATAGAAGAAAGATTATTCAAGATATATTGCCCGTGTGTAAATATTAAAGGTATAAAATGTTTAACATACTCAAGCAATTAATTATTAGGAATTATTATGAAAAGTCATATTATCCATTAAACAATGGACAGTGAAAGTTCAGTTAGAATCATTTATGAAAATTGTATGGTCAGAAATAGTCAATTTCATCAATTTTTCAAATGTCTGCTTGCACGTGCATTCAGTTGTATCATCTTGTTAATGTGCAGCAGTATTGCTACATCGGATTTTATTAATTCAGTGGTTGCTACGTTTGATGTGTGAGATGATGTTTGGCTTGTCTGAAGTAGATTCTTTTATGAACCTTTAAAAGTGCTAAATTTTATTTCCAGGTATGATATGTTCTGCACAGACACCTTGACTTTGAAATTAAATGTGGTATCTTTACACTCATGGAAAAATTAAGTATGGCATTTACAGTACAAAATTCGGACTGAATTTAAATTACTGCTAATGATAATGCAGTCTTACAGATAAAAATTACTAGATGACCTGTTATCTCACATCGTCTATGTATATAGGGTAAAAAGTATTTTTCCGTTGTTCAGTATTTGATTTATACTTTAATTTAGATAAGTGTTGGAACTGCAATATTTAACATATTAATATTTTTAAGGAGATGGGGGTATTTATATGAGTATCAGTAAATTAACTGAATTCATGACGCCAATATCCCTTCAAAAATGTAAGAGTCCCTCGCATTGTACAGCTGTTTATGTTAATGTGTGCACGGGAGCTTGTCGGACATTTTGCCCTGTAACAATGTGCTCCTATCCATCTAGTCACCTGATTCTTGAAGACCCCAAGTACTAATAAATACACCTTGCTGTGATACAAAAGGGTTGTCTCGCCAAGTTAAATATCAAGTTGATAACACAACTCAGGATCGGGTCATTGAGAAAATAAGCACACGGAGTCCAACGGTATGGATCAACGTTGGAAGAGCATTTTGTTGTAGCGTGAACAATAAAATATGGTCGATAATATCTTCTGTTACTTGTGATCGCCACCGAATATCATTGTAAAATATGACCTGTCTCAGAATTTGCTAGTTAGTGATATGGTGACCCATAAATTTTAAGTTTGGATCTGCACGTTATTGATGCAAAGATTTAAACGCATTCTAAATTGAGTACGTTGAAAAATAAAGTTTAAGTTTATCAATTCAGTAATTTCAACAAAGGTCAATGGTGTCGCCTACTGACCTCTTAATAAATTAATTATGAAGCTTTAACCAAGAAAACGTGGGGGTGTGTGCTTCAAAATAGCAGGTACGTGTGGGATACCTTTGTTTGAGCTAGCTGCTAGTTCTGTTTAGGAGGTTCTGTTCAGGTTTGAAGCATTTTCAAAGGTAAATCCAAACAAAAGTGATTGTTCATTGTATCAGGCTATGTCCGCTATCTTCCGCTCGAACGGGAGATTAATTTTACTTTTTATTCTCATCCACTTTTTCATTAAATTAATAAGCTAGAACATGGATTGACACAATAATATGAGGCACATCCGGGAACAAATATATCTTAACCATTATTAGATTCGATGGAGTTTAGCTTTTGAACAATCCTAATCTTACATGAAATCAATACTGGATTATCTTTTAATCTAATTGCTTGCTTTATATTTATTATATATGTAAATACGAATTTTCAGCAGGCATTGCATTAAGTTCCTTGCAAATGTTCCTTTTCTTTAAACAAAATTGATAACGGTAAAGAAATATGTTTCTGCTTTTGTTTACTAATATTGGTATAACAACGAAAGTAAATTAAAGACCAACTTGTATTGTTTTAATTGTTATTTTAATTAAAAGCAGCAGATCATAGAGTCCGCAAAGCGTAATATGTCTGAATTGGTTCAAAAATGAAAATATATTCTTCTTCAAAAAGGGAAACAGGAATGCAGAAATATAGAATATAGAAATAATTTATTTCCATTTGAATACTGTTTTGTGAGGATGGGAGGGATTAAAATACAATGCTTTATTTAGTTATATTCTGTGTACAAGGAATCAACAATCCATATGACAACTCTAATATTAAACCATCTGTATAGAAGTAGAATTCGCTTATTAAATCAATCATGTTATTGCTTCAAAACGGTACATGTTTACATAAGTACCTTTTAGAAACTTGTTCTGTGAAGAGCTACAGCAAGGACACAAGTACAGTATTTCCGTATATTTAGCTCGATGAAGAAGTCAAGATTCTTGTTTCCACTCTGCGCAGGTAATTCATGTTTTTAAATAGCAGGTTACCTATACAGTGCTAAGAATAGTAAAACTAAAAATATATTAGTTGGAGTTAACTATAAAAAATAAGTCAATTAAAATCGCAGTAAAAAAAAACTATCAACAGGTAATGTGAGCAAAATTAAATGTTCCGAAAGCTACAAATATATCACAAGATATTTCAAAGCAGGAAAAATTATGCAAGAATTAAATTCACTCTTATTATCAAATGAGTACGCAAACAATATGTGATTATAAATATCTGCTTCCCGGAAGAAAAGCTATACATGCACTTAAAGTGTCAGAAAGCTCTTTCATATTATTAAAACTTAAGTGTCGGTCACGTGTAGGTTAGAGGTCGATAATTCAAGGAACAAGTTTTCCAATTCAAAGACTTGCAGAACCCACATCGTCCTCTCTGACTGGTGCATAGGCAAGGTACCATTCTCCTAGAGCAGGTTTGATTGAATGAAGCTTGTTATCTGCGACATCATTCAATCACACCTGCCACTTATTAAACAACAACTTGGTAGTATGAGACCTAATTTAGAAGGTTGGAGTGATCCAATCATTTTGGCAGCTCGGTTTGCTTCTTCGTTACCGCTGATACCGACATGACTTGGTCCCCATCGGAAAATTTAGATGGTGAGAGGGAGATAATTTTGTGTACTTGATATGAATATTGGCAAAAGGTTCTTTTACAACTTCTTATTGTGAAGTGATTAAAGTAACTAGAGACAATGAGAAAAGATAATTGAATTTAAAATATTCTTGTTTTTATATAGTTCCAAAGAGAACATGTTTTGAACTTGATATGAAAAAGGCCTTGATCTTTCTTACACTCTCCGATTGGACTTTTTATATCGCATTCAATAAGTAGACTATCGGATTCTCAGTTTCTTAGGGGGCGCTCAACGGTTAGTATGTTCTTTTGAGAGAGTCACGTATGTAAGGTGAAGTTGTATGCATTTAAAACATGCATAGTGGAGAGAATGTTGGCATGCCCCTATGCTACTTTGATGTAATGTGGCTGACATTTCTTTGGATATTGTACTTTTGGAAATTGTAAATGATCTTAGCACACTGCTAACTAAAATGACTGCTCCCTTGTGCTCCAAAAATCAGCCTGAATTTGTCTAAAGTACACTATCCTTAGTAGCTATTAAAATAGGGAAAATGAATTTTGCCAGACTAGACAATACCAGCTTTTGAAAGTGCAATGAATGAATTACCAAATATAAAAATGTAAAAAAAAGGTTATCGGCTCTTTTTTTTTTACAGTTTACCTCTGAAGTTCAGGAAGTGAAAATGACCAAGTGGAGCTAGCACTTTTTTGAAAGGTGCACATCTGGAGTAAGGCCAAGCTGTATACTCTATAACCCACATTACACCCATTATTTATACACCAAATTAAAGGGAATTAAAGGTTCTTTGAACAGTACCTAAGATATACAAGGCCTTTTTTAGATAGCCAGTATAACCAGTTAGGAAAGCCGGGGCAATTATGTTTCTTTAAAATTCCAATGCAAAATACGAAACTATACAGCACACCTTATCTGACTTCGGTGTCCCAACTGACTGGTTTCCCGACCAGTCCATGATCTTTTTAATAAAGAAAGGAGAACATTTGCATAAAAGTTGTGTCTCGTCCAGAGACTCGACAACCAATAAATGAGGAATTGGAGTTGTTGAAATGTTTTGATGTTCGTCTTCGGAATCAAAATATGGTTTCTGGCGTTTACCGGTTTTGTCCTGGTTTCTGATTTCGACACCCATGCTTTCTGTAGTCAAGATTTATCACCCTGCTGGACACTTCAACGACACGGCAACCATGTACTCAACCGCCGCCAGGGCTACACTGGTGGTAAGACCACCCCTTGGACTAATTTAGCCACCGTCTTCTAGGAGGTTTTGACAGGATTGTTTAGACGAAATTGTAGAATGGGAAAGCGTTAGTATCAAACGAGACAGAAAAAGATATAAGCGGAAGAAATCGAAAAGATTTCCTATGGCTAGTCGAGACTAAACAATTAATCAGGGATGTCCTTCTGACTACCTGTCCAGCTGAAGTTTAGGCCAGAGTATTGTGTTGCATCTGTTCAACTACCAGTATTCACTACTCCAACGATACATGACTCAAGGCAAACAGGTTGCCTCACCCCACCTCAGTCCCTTCTTGCGACATGCAGAAAGAACGCATCGGTCCTATTCTACCACCCAGAAGCAGTAGGGGACGTAGCTGTATATAAGAAAGAAATGTTTGTTATCGCCCAAAATCTTTCATATTTCTATGATGGGTTTAATGCTGACATTCTTCCATTTGGACCCATTAGGATGAAAACTCAAAGATTTTCTTAACAGAATGTACAACCATCATTCATCAGTTAAAATTAAAACTAAAATTAGGACATAAAGTGTAGACTTCTCAAAGAGATAAAACGGAAATAAGCTTGCAAAGGGACATAATCTAGACGCTAGGGTATACTTCAAAGTTTCTGACACTCATCAGTTGCTACATGGAAATAGTTTTCATTTACAGCATTCGTTCAGGAGCACCATTAAATCCCAAATACTGAGGTTCCGCCAGATCTGAAATCATGAACAAGATATTTTTATTACGCTTGCTCGTTGTTTTTAGCGGGACTGCAAAAAGTGGTTACAAAATCAGTGAATTTTAAAAATGCAATATAAGACATTAAGAAGAATAAATTTTCGCAACGAAGCACACGACATAATTCCGTTTTCTTGTTCATTTTAATAGATATTCAGCCGCGGTATCAAAGGATGCTAGAGAATATTGCATTCATTTTGAAACAATAATTTCCTGCAGCGTTCAGAACATCCACTTTGGTTTTATGAGATCCAAACAACGGATTATTATAACATTCCAAGAACTGCGTCTGGATGATTTATTACAAAATAACTCAGATTATATAGGGTTGAATTATAGATTGGTGAATTGTACTTGCAATACAGCGTTATCTATTCCATACTGTGTACGTTTAATTTTAGCTGGATACAATTTCTATGTTTGGAAAATCTTCTCGCTATATATGTTTATGTTGCATAAAGTTTATAAGCCCTGATCAGTTAATCAAATCGATTGTATGAAAATCTATAAAATAAACTAATTTCAACACACTAGAGTTTTCATTTTGGCCATCACAGGCTCAGAAATACATAGATTCAGTTTCAGTTATTGTAATTTTTTAAATCAAGCCCATATGTGATGTAGAATTGACAATTAAGGCTTGATATAGACTGCCAGAAATTGAATTAGTTGTCGTTAAAGTTCCAACCGAACCTTAATCATTGTCCCCATATTGAAGAGAGGCACAGTAAATAAATTATTAATTATGCAGTGCAATGGTTCTGAGATAAGTAGATAAAATACGCGTCCTGTTTACTATTCACTATTTATTATGTGTCACTTTTAAGTCTAACCTCTATATGACCTTAACTCCCTGTTAGGACGAAACTATATCAGACGACCGGTAAGGGAAGAGATATCAAGGAGTGAACATTTGATGCGACAAATAAACATTAGTATCCAAGAGCAATCAAATTAATATATATATATATATATATATATATATATATATATATATATATATATATATATATATATATATATATATATATATATATATATATATATATATATATATATATACACACATTCAGAGAGGGATAATATGGCGAACAGTTGGAAAATGGCAAGAGAAAATGAAGAAGTGCTTGCTGTATTTCGATGTAGTGCAAGGTCTTCGTCGGAGAACAGAAAAAAGTCATACACACACACGCACACAGGCGCGCACGTAGGACAATAAATATTTACAATTCTGCTCGGAGAAGAAAATTGGTATCCCGATGAATTAAGAGATCCAAACTAAATAACAAGAACAACTACATGTCCATAAAGGGATCAAACATACATGCAAATACGACAGAGTTTTGATGCCAACTATCAGCACAATAGCGCTGAAATGATCAGCTTGACCAAGTCTTTGAGTTTGATAGGGTGTCCACTGTGGTGGTACATTCATTTTTGCAGCTGCCCTCACATACTGAATATAAATGCTAGTGCGAAATAAAAATATTAATATATTATTATTATCACAAAGCAATGTAATAGAAAACGGATATAATTATTACTACGAGAAACCATACGACTAGGAGTATACTTAGACCTATGTCGTACATATTCCTTTGTTTTTGTACAATAGCAGGATACAAACATTTTTTTTCCAGCTTATTTTTAAATTGAAGCTCGGTATTCAATGTTGATTATTCTTATCGAAGCATACGACAAGCATTTGAGACAATGAATACCACATTTCATATTATAATAATAGTACCAGACCTTCTAATTGTAACTAAGATTTTTTTTATTCTAAACATTTGGAACCTTCTAAAACGAAATTTTCCGTTAAGTAAAAGTTTTATTTAGACAACGCTAATTGTAACCTGATGTCAGTAAGAGAGCTATATAATATTTTTAACTAGAAATTACTGATTCGTGCTTTAAGATCTGAGCAGAATCAGTTGTATTATTGTTGTTTCCAGTTGTGGTTTTTTTTTTTTTTTTTTTTGGTTCTGAATTTTATGTATTTAAATTATTTACTCAAGTTACTCTTCTCTGGAATTACAATGTGCTCAGAAATAAAATTCTTGGAAATAGAGCCCTGGAAATTATAGTGAAATTTCATAAAAGGATACATTCTTGGATTGTATTATTGTGATTAAAAACAACTGTTGGCACTTCACTATCCCACATGCCACCACAGGTACATCAACCCTTCCAGCCTTGAATTTATTTTAGAATACCACTAAAGTTTGTTCAGAACTTCAATCATTAAGACTTGTGTTCGAAATTCAATGATTATTTGGAATTTAATTCGCAAGATCGTAAGTTCTTTTTACATTTTTCACATTGTATTCCAGGAAATAAATTATTTGTTGAATTTTAGAAAACGTGTTGGTTCTATTATTTATTTTAAGATCATAGGGTAATAATAATATAAAACAGGCATCCACAGAGAATATCGTAATTCAAATAACATCTGAAAACCATACGAAATATAAATATATCGTAAACTTGTTTTACACAAAAGGAAGCTTAATTCGGTTATATCATTTCCAAATTAAATGATTTATAAATTCGTTCAGGACTCGTGATTAGGTATCAAAGGGATCTTTAATGCCTTCGGACGTTTCAAAGTTTAAAACTGATCTGTTTTATAATCTTATTGTATGGTATTTGAAAAGCAAACTAAATCTTCAAATGATCAGTACGTGGAACAACATCGCCGATCTTGAAAGTTCAGAATCATTAGTGTACTGTTGAATCATAATTATAAGGATATTCATGCACCATGATAAAACCAACAGTATAATTTTTAAAAAATCATGTTATATAAGAACAAACCTTAAATTATTAAAAGTATTTAGTACTTGTACCCATCGCATTATCCAACATTACGATATGCTATTTAATAGTGCAGGAATTTGTTTGAAAAATTGTTCCCGATACGTCTGACCTAGTGCTCTTTAGTGCACTTTCTTTCTTGTAGTCTTTATCGTAATATGTGTAACGTTTGATGTCATCCAGAAAACCTGTCATGTATTGTAATCATGTAGCATTCTACCACTGTTTGAATTCGTTTTTAGATTTTATTGTGCAGGATGTTGCTTTTATGCGAACTACTACAATTGCAATTTTGCCCAAATTTGTGTATATCATTATGATTGCTTTGTACAACCTGTGCATGTATATGCTGCAAATTAACCCTTAATAGACCTAGACTGATCAATCTCGAGACAAACTGGTCCAGTATATTTTTAAATTTATTTAACCACAATTATATTATTATTTATTTAACTATCTTTAATGATTATTTAACTATTAAATTTTGACTTTTATCAAAACGTTTTGCCGAATGTGGACTTTTCTGTCAATAGAATCTGTCTCTATAGGCAGTTATATCAAAATTGTACCACTGCCTAACCTCATTTTATACACGGAATTTTTATCTGTGCTCTAGAATCAAATATGTGACGCTTTTGTTCGTTAGCCGCATAATTAACTTTGTAAAAAGTGTTTTCCTTGTCCTTTGTTATTCTCCATGCGACTTCTGGGAGAATGTTTTGCCTAATCTAAAGACTATGTCCTGCTTTTGCACGTCAGCAGCATAATGTATTATCTGGCACATATTATTGTATTGTCATGTCTTGTTTCAAACCCTATTCCTAATCGCGCTGTAAATTTTACCGGCCCTTTTATTGTGTAGTATTTATGAGGTGGTTCTCAATTATATAGAACGAAATTATTTGGGATTCTTGAACGTTCGTATCACCGCTCTTGCTTACTAACACTGTTACATTCCGGATAGATTAATATGCTAAATTATATTTAATGTGTGTGTTTAAAACCTGTGCAACAATCCGATATTCACTGTGGGTCTCGGTGTTATGCCTTAGTGAACTAACAGTGGGGGGAGCGGACGGGGCAGTTCACTTGGGCGCCAGATGTCTTGGGGCGCCAAAACCACGGGCGCCAGAGGTGTTGGGTTCAAAACTCCTTTGACCATCATCATCGCTTCGGGCGCAATCCACATTTAGTTATCCATTTTTGCTGTATTTTCATACATTGAATAGTTGTTAACACTCCATTATTTTAGCTCAGGAAATGTCTTTTGTAATATGCGGGCCTCACGTGACTGATCACACAGCAATAACGTATTCAAGTAATGTGTAATTCTTTCTGTGCTTTTGTGCTTTCTGTATGTGTTGATCGGTTTATTCAACGCTCAGCAGCTTGATAGAAATTTAGAATTCATTTACAATCAATAAATTAATGTGTGGTCCAGCCAGTTTTATGTTATTTTCTTTAAATATGTGAAAAACTTAAGTCTGATTTGTGAATGTAAAAAAAGAGTGGTTCTGCGTATCGATGTGTAGAGAGCACCAATAAATACTTTAATCTAGCGACTCAGTGGCATAGTTCCTGTATTGGGATATGAGATTTAATTTTAAATGTTTATACCTGACTGCCCGGTTTAATCTGTTTTGACTGGGTCTGCATATCCGTGTGTAGGATGCACCTATGTATATTACAATTCAGAGACAATGGAGTATTGAAAACGATACGAGTAGTCTAGAAATGTTCTCGTACGGAGCGATATGATGTAGCATGGTCTAGGATGGCCTTATTGTCTTGACGCGCCGTAAAAACCAAACTTATCCCTCCCATCAGGCTATATACATAATTGCTTAAGTAGGAGAAAACGTCATTACTAAAGCATTACATTATTTTGGGACATATATTTTCGTTTGAAACAAAATCAATCTTTTCAAGACGACTGGCTGGGGTGTGGGGCTTCCGTTTTGATAATCAAGCTTTCCACAGATTTGGTAATGTTAGGAAGTAAATAAATTACCTTGGTTTTGAATTATTCGAAATAAAGTAGTCGAATTCTCTTTTGTCCAAAACAGCACCTTCAAGTAATTTTCGAAGTTAAGGTCTGACTTCCAATGCCGCATCCAGGACCAGATTAACCCATTAAGGATATAGCTGTAGGCCTTCACATTTTGTAGGCCCTCCATTAGGACCTCCATTCCATAATAATGCAATATTTGATGAATTTATCTGAGTCGAACAAATATGTTAGTTTTACATAAATAAATAAGTTTCATGACTTCATAATTCATATCTTGGTCTTCCCTCACATTAACCCTAGGTCCCTCATAACCTGGCCCTGGCTGTATCCTGATAAACTGTTTTTGAAAGAGGTTGATAATGCTTCGAACCATTTAATTGTCACTCCGCTTCCAGAATGTACTGACACTGGTCCATGACAGTCGTGCCGTTTCCCTAATCTGCCTTCTTTATTACCAAAACTTTGCTTGTGGAACAAAATATTGCGAACATCTATATTTCTGGCATACTGACATTAGAATTCTGCATAAAAACGTCAGCATGCTTTTGTTTCTAATGTCTGAATTGCTATTCTGTACATCACCCGGTAGGTAAGCAGGTTGCCAACTGGATTTGTTTGGGACTTTCAATTCACAAGGCTGTTTATTTCGTTTTTGAGTTGCCATTTTATCGACAGACTCTTTTCAAAATCGTTTATAGCCTCATTAAAAGCATCTCCATTTTCCGGTGTCAGTATGAAATTAAGATGTTTTGGCAAATAAACCGTGCTCCTCTGAAGTCAAAATGTGACGTTTGGAAATATATACCGCTGAAGTTCCAAGTTCGAATTGCAAATTTTTATCAGTTACTTACACAATCAGCATGGGAATTATCAGAAGTTGGTGGGTTAGAAGTACTATGTGTTAGTGCTGTGGGAGGGAGCGAGTTTCGGGAGGTAACAATAACAGACGGACCAGGTTTCGGAGACCGGTTTCTTCTTGTACGTCTGGCCGACGATTTGTTGTTAACATGCTGTATTATGCAAAATGTGGTATGGTTGTTTGAGGAAATGGAAGAAAACCTAATAGTCAGTGTGAGTGGTGACATAGTGGTGGTGGTGGTGGTGGTGGTGGCTAGAGTTTATTTAAACGACTTTGTTTCAGTGTCTGCCAGTCCATTAGAGAGGAGAGAATGTTGCATCACTTATAAAGTGCAGATCTTTGCAATGATTGTCATCGCTTCAGAAAATATGTTTGCCTGTCTTCTTGACCATTGTTGTGCTTTTACGAACGCATCTGATACTCCATAATATAACACTGATCCGAAAATATTAATTTCACCCAAAACCTTCGATATACAATTTTTATAGTGCTTCTCATGCAATTTTGTACCAAAATCGACTATATGTTTGCCGCGTTTTCAGTGCCAAAAACTGGAGCCATTGTATCATGGAGGTGATGTTCTTCATCTCTTACTTTTGGCGGCTCTCCATCTTCAAAGTTTCTTAAATAGTGAATGACATAAGTGAGAGTGACGGAAAGACATGGGAAAGTTTGTGTTGGTTCCATCCATTATTGCGTGTGCGTTAGCTAAATTACAGGGCAAGCGAAGAACATTTACAACCAAATTTTGTGGAATAATTTAGAATGAAATTTCCGATTCAATTTTAACTTTTTTTCTTCCTCAAACGTTGATCCAAACGTTAAATGAGCCAAATAACTGACGATTACGAAGGCCAGAGCTTGAGTAAAATGTGATGCAGTCGACGATAAGGAGCTTGAATTGGATTGTGCAGTTCAAGCTAATTTAATGTCTCCAACCATACGCCTAAATATTTCTACATCACATAAGACTTAATATTTACACAGATTCGCTTTGAAATAGGTTATGGAAATCGAGCTTTATGTTATCTAATTAAATCAACAAGTAGGCTCATGTGCAATGACGGACAAATCAGAAACGTACAAATGTTTCTTAAGTCCAAGATAACACTGGTAGAAGGAATGATCTCAACATTGTAAATTTGTCGATACTTTTTACCAGATGTTACTTGATCTTATAAGCAATTTATGAAATGAAAATGCCGGGACTCAGATTCGTATGGTAGGTATGTAAATCTGACATACGTTAAGTTTAATTTTTATCGGAAACGTTTTATAACGTCCAAACTAGAAAGGAATCTTAATAAATATTCCTTAAATAAAAATGTCACTTTACGTTGTTCCAGTTTAATTTTAGATTAAATCCACTTACCATCTAATACAATACAACTGTCATGCACGATATTGAATCTGGTTTGTGTGCAGTCTGTTTCTCGTAAATATTTATAATTAGTTTTTTTTTCTCAACATGATGTACCTTTAATGCATTCATAAAATATCCAATTTTACTAATACAAAAAATATAGTCTTCTTAGTAAACCTGGATTTTATGGGTTGTTACATTCCATTGTAATCATGTCGAATAATTTTTGGTATTTCTGTATCAATTGTTGTTTTCAGTTTATCTATGCATGCGTGTATATTCTGGCATGACCTTATTCGCCGTATTATGCGTGGCAGTCTTAGAGCGTCGTAGTAAATAGTTAAATTCTTATACAATAGGAGAAATTTTCAGAAATAGCGTTCATGCAAAGGCAAAAGCATTTCATCTTCATAAAAAGAATTAATATCATTAGTAAAATGATTTTTTTTTTTATGATCGAAGATATTAAAAATACAATTACTTATTTAAGAAATATAATATGGTTAAAGTAACCAAATTTATCGGTGTGATCAGAAAACGGATTATATAATATGGTGCCAGAGCAATAAAAATTAATATCTCCAGTACTTTGTACTTGAATCGGTTGTCGCTGAGCTGAGTCAGAATAAGACAATGTTTACTATAGTTTCCTTGTTTACTAAAGTAACCGTGTCCACTGCTCATTCATAAAAAATCCCATGTCCATAAACGTGCTTTCCTTCTTACGGCAATTAATCTAGTATTCTACTACAATAACATGCTTTCTTTCCACCAGGCAAACGATCCCCAACGCTCATTTTTCAAAATCTTCTGCATACCTTCTGTGCGGCGGCCACTCACTTGTCTTCAGTTATCAGGACTGAACAGGTAAGAGAAACAAGAAGCCACCAGTTTGCCGTGTCCACATATCATGTATATTTTCTGGGAAAAGTGTCTTTTTCTAACTCAACAACAACAACAACAACAACACCTGATTTAAGTATATTATGCTGTAAATGAAACGGAGTTGAACAAATCCACTATGTGAACGCCTGTGTGCTAGATAAGTGGTTTAGAATGCCAAACCTTGGTATTGCCGCATTATTGAATTATCGCTAAATGTGTTTTATCAAAATAGAAAGGACAGAATGTGATCTAGTTTTAGAGTTTGCTATGAATAATCATCGTGTAATAAATTAGACATGATTATTCCTTCTTGCTTTCTGTTTATACTTGACGCTACACTCGAACATGCCCAAAGACGAAAGCTATTATAATATAAAAACATTATACCTTGTGAATCTGCCAAATTAACAGTGAAGCGCACAGACAGACACATACACATACATTCATTTCTGTTCATACTTATATTTCATACAACCTCTAAACATGTTATCTATGTTAAAAGTTAAATTTAATTGATTCAGTCAGAAACTTTAACGACAATGAATTCATTACAAAATTGTCATGGACTGAAGTTTCAAATATACATTTTATAACATGATTAAATATTATGGTTTGAAATAAATTTTATATAATAATTAAATGATAAGCTGCCATGGGGTGAAATATCAAATATAAAGTTTATATAATGTGTAAATGACCAAATATAAATTATATAAACTGATTAAATGATAAAATGTGAAGTAACAAATATAAAGTTTATCATTAGATGATAAGATAAGACGCACAAAAGATAAATTTTATATTTGTGAAAAACCATGTCAGTCTATCACATATTTTATGTTTATGACCGATCTCTTCATTATAGTCAAAGATAACGAGATATTTGACAACATGAAGCGTGTGTTGAACCGCAGATTGTAACTTAACGCCAATATAATCGACCGCTCCGGTGGCCAAAGTGGTTAGAGCTCCCGCTTCGGATGCGGGTTCGAACCCCGGCCTAGTCATACCAAAGACTTAAAACAATGGTACTTGTAGCTGCTTTCTTGGCGCTCAGGGTTAAGAGGTTAGTATTAGGACTGGTCAGCCTGGTGTCAGAATAATGTAACTGGATGGGACATCATGCTACATATCTGCGGCATGATGCCCAATGGCTAGCCATCACTATAAACTGCCACACTGCAGACATTGTAAGTATATGACTGAAAAAGTGTTAAAACTACGTTAAAATTCCAAATCACACACACACACACATGCACACACACAAATATAATCAGTTTCGTTTTGCGTTCACGCCTATTGCAACCATAAAAGCTAAATGGAATCTCTTACAACAAATGCAACGTAAAGCAGAATGTAACCACTAAGTCAGATGCAAAATGTAATCATCTACTACAAATGTAATTCTCGTTATGACCAAGTGTGAATCGTGCAGATCGTAAAAAGAGGGAATGACAGCCGTAAGAGTTTATGAATCTTTTGAATAACGGGTTCAAGAGAGTTGAATAAGTTCATGCCTCTGGAGCATGAATCATGGAGTCATTGAACTCGTCATGGCATACTTGTATGGTGAATCACACATGCCAAATTAAATTCACCTCTCTATAGCGCAATGGATTTATATGTTACAATTTTAAATTTGAAGGATTCAATTGCAAGAAAAGTTATATTTCATTATCTCCGTGGGAGCCGCAGTTGGTAGAGCGTCGGACTTGTAACCGAAGGGTCGCAGGTTCAATACACGTCCACACAAGCCATGTCGGCTACCTTAGTGTGTCCTTAGCAAAGGCATTTATCTCTTATTTACAGGGTCTGATCTGGCCAATAATGTGTTTAACGTGCCGTGAAACACACAGCAAATAAAATCATTCCTACCGGCCATAAGTATGATAGGAATTTATGACATAAATCGTTTCTTCTAGAATCGTGCCGAAGTATTAATTTTTTAGCATTTTACGTTGATAGTTAAAAGTTGGGATAAACCAAATGTAATTAGTTGTACTTTTAGTTACATTTTGAGTCAGCTAATTTTAAACGTAGTTTGATTGCACATTGCATCCGTTGTTGCAACCAGTGACGACGCAAAATACGACCGATTACATTTTGTATTAGATTACATTTTTGTGGCAGATGGTTTCATTTTGGGTCAGTGGTTTCAATTTGAGTGAACACCAAATATAACAGATTCTTATAAATTTCCAAAATAATTGTAATTATACATGTTATGATTACACGTAATTGTAATTGAATCAATTACGATAACAAAGGCCATGTAATCAACAGCTTTAAATTACAACATGATTAGAAGTAATTTTGAATTTAATCAAAAGCAGTAACAAACACCATGTAATCTACATTACATTTAAATTACAACATGGCTATATGCTCATGAATATTTACTTACAACTTGAAGTGCTTTCGTTGCAAACTGGATGAAAAATTATTTTTCTTCATATCATCCAAGTTTCATGTCACCTACTTTTATTTTCAACTGGCATATGCTCTGTTTCAAGATATATATATATATATATATATATATATATATATATATATATATATATATATATATATATATATATATATATATTTATCCTCTATACATTACTTTCACTTTGACCAATTAAAATTAGAATTCGTTGTTGCAGCATCCAGAAGGTCAATGTAATTAGAACGTATCAACTACCATCAGCTGTTTCATCTTTATGCCACAGTCCATGTAGACTCTTTTTTCGTTTGTATAAATATTTTCGGCCTCAGTGCCAGAAAGAGTGCGTAGTTACACTCTTTAAGGCCTTTCATTAGCAGTAGCTTTATTAGGAAACATGGAACGGGATATATTTAACCCAACTACCACATATGCCGTCCTGGAGTCTGCATTTGTCCGTCTGTCAGTTTGTCTATCTTAGAATATAATATTATTATATATAAATGTAATAACATTTACTGCCATGACGAAACAGCCCAATGAAGCACTCAGAATTGGCAAGATAGACCAAAGATCTAAACAACGGAAAACCAGATGCTCATTGTTGATCAGAGTAGAGCTATTTGCAATAATAACTCATCCTTGTTACACCTTTGTACCAACATGGAAAATATTTGGAAACAGTAAGAAGGAGAGAAAGTACGATTTTGAAGACTGTTTCAAACAGTACGGAATGGTACAAAATAGTACGATATCGTGCAAAGCAGTACGATAACCCGGCAACATGAAAACTATTTGAATGGTTGTTTTCAGTGTTTAGAGCTTATTCTCGTTTTAATAAAATTTGCAAGGAATATATTAACTTCG
The DNA here is from genome assembly GCA_016617855.1 of Megalonaias nervosa. NCBI lineage: Eukaryota > Metazoa > Mollusca > Bivalvia > Unionida > Unionidae > Megalonaias > Megalonaias nervosa. The sequence goes on along the minus strand of JAECUM010039998.1, from coordinate 22,664 downwards.
CTACAGTTTATGAGAAAACCGAATCTGGACAAAAGATGGAAACAACTATTGATGAACAGTTAGAAACTGGCAATTGAAACGATCAGAAATGGTACGGTACGGAATGGTGCCAAAAGATGATACAAGTACTGCACAATAACTGGTCTTGCAGAGCAAAATCTAATTTTTCCTTCTCTATCAATTTTAATGCAACATTTTCGATTCAGTCTAATCGTTTCGACACAACTGGATGTACAGATATATTGGAACGATATGTTGCAGATATATTGAAACGTAATGGCATGTTGAAACACAAAATTGGCAACAAATATGTAAAAATGGAAATAAAAATACATGCAGACGGAATTGGGCTTTAGGACAGATTAGAACAAATTTAAAGACATAATGGAACGTAGGGATATGTTGGAACAAAATGCTGTGGATATAATAAAACGTGCAGAAATATTGGAACATATAATCGTAAAAATAAAAGGAAGTGAGCGCATGATGGAACAGAAAATAATCGGTTATAATGCAGCAATACCTCATATATGAACAAAAGCTTGTAGACTTCATGGAACAGAGGCTGCGGATAGCATAGAACGTGCGAGCGTAATGGAACACAATACTGCAGACATATCAAAAGTTCAGAGCGATTTGGGGCAAGATATGACAGACCTATTGGGAAATAAAGTTGAAAACATTCGTGAATTAAAGGTTGATTGTGGACATCATGGAGCATTACCAAACGTGCGACCAACTGCAGTCACAAATAAATGAACTGTAGTTTTGTTTCCTGTTTTATCTGAGGAAAACTATTTTTGCATCTTATTTAGTTCATTAACATAGTTATATGTTTTAAAACATACAATGTTGTCATATGAAAAGGTTTATGCTATTTGTCTATGTGCATACGCATAGCGAATAGCGGTACAGTTACCATTGCTTCTGTTCGGATAATGTTATGAATTATTCTGGCAAAGTGCTGATCTGAAAATATACAGTTGTGATGTAGTTCTTCTTTCGTCAGATTTTTTAAATATTTTGCATATGAAAAGTGTTTATCTAAAATGAGCAGCTATTATAAAACCTACTTTTGATTCTATGGTATTATGATTCAGTTTGATTCCAGGATTTATGAAAAACTTGTTGAACCATAAGGCTGAAGCTAAGTAAGATACCTTCATCAACGGTATAACGTTGGATTCCAGTGCTTTCAAAGTTTTTTTTAAAATCCGTTTACCTAACAAGACAGATAATGCGTAAGTTCATATATTTAAATTTATGACGTTAAACTAATAAAAAGTGATTTTTTCATTTAAAGGTAGACAAGTATAGTTGATAATAAGATTGACAATTTGTGTTTTGTTTCGTAGCGGAGGCTGTCACGATGATACTTTCTCTTATTAACATCATATACGTTTGACTATATACTACAGTCTACAAATTATTATTACGAATTAATTATAAAATGTGTGTTAATTATCCAAAATGGGACGTAAGGACGTATTGGAACAAACACTTGTCGACAACATGTAACACAAAAGAATACATTAAATTGCAGAGACAATTAAACCTTCGGATAGATTAGAAAAATTTAAACTTAATATCAAATACTAGCAACTGTTATTCTAAAGTGTACGGATTAAAAGTATATCATTACTTATGAGGTATGCGTTAGTTATACATATGAAACAATTATAAGCAAGAAAACTTTCAAAAGGTACAATATGGGATCAGCTGTGTACCTTTCATTCTTATCTCTACAGTGATGTCATGCTGTCCAGTTGACGTTTAATAATGTCCTACTGTCAACGATGCCACGAAATTAATATGTCTACTGGACGTAAAAAGATCGTCACGTATTTAGGTAGATTCATTTTCTATATTATTTATATCTAGAGATACTAAATGTAAGTCGTGTGTGTTATTGTCACGTATTTAAACCTTGATTGTTTATTTTTAAACTCGAAAGGTCATGAAAGTGTCTTCAAATGACATTTAGCAGTACATGTATTAGTTTTATTTATGTGCAGTCACGAAAACAGAGTTTGCAGCGACAAATTTATTTCAACATCTCCATCATAATCAAAACAATATTTATACAAAAGTACTAATTATTATGAAAAGCATAAGAAATAAGCTTGAGCAAGCAAGAACATAACAATAAAGGAATGTTAAAATGAGCGGAGATTCCCTAGAAAATAATTAGATATGGAACCATTATCTAACCCCTAAAAGGGTAATATATGCTTGCATTAAAAAGTTATGTTTATTTTATATTTTTTATTTCAGTACTGGAGTTCATTTTGTTTTATCTGTTATAATTGGATATAATTTGCTTCAACTCAACCATGAGACGGATCCTATCCGAAAGCCTCCAAATGAAGTACGTCCCGATTAGGAATAAGATATGGAGAATATGACGTAAGTAACTAGATGATGATGACGAAAAGCAGTACGTCTTGATTTTAGCTCTAATTAAATGTTTGGAAAATCAAAGATAATGAAAATAAGGAGTGTGCATGAGGAAAAGGTTTTAAAAATCATTTAAGGATAAAATAATGTGTAGATATTATCATTGTGTAGGTATATACAAATACACAGGTACATTCGAAACAACAAGGGTGTAAAACAATGATATATAACTAATTTAATTTTGAACATAAGGTCAATAACCAATCCAAAATTACCTCTAACACTAATACCATCACGAAAATAAAATTTCATACTTCTGGTTGAATTTGACCAAACTCGCTCAAGATCACGTCTTCTCCTTAAATGACCCAGCCATATGGGACGTAACATTTAATTTGGGGTGGAGTGGGTCTGAAAGAGCGGGCGGGGGAGTCTGAAAAAGTGATTCTGGCCCTGAAAAAGCTTGAAAGTTTCATTTGCTCTCATGCATAGATAATTAAACCTAATAAATTGATTATATTAGCTAGAAATAAACAAAATTAGCCAGATGCAAAACATTGAAACATATCCAAGCTCGAAAGCAAATCCCAGCCCCCCCCCCGAAAAAAATTAAGCCATCGATTCCTAATAAAAACATACGTTTCACACCTGCATATTTATCTGCACAGATTTAAGGAGGAATCTATGTCAATGATTTTTCTAGTACTTTTTAAATGGGGGGAGGGGATTTATGTATGCTGTACCCAATTTTTGAAACGCTTTCGGACAACTCGAAACACGAAAATATCGTATCAAGCATTTTCCTTGAAATTTATAGATTAAAGAAAAATGCAGATTTTATCGCATATCTACACCAAACCCTTAAGTATCCTAAAAAAAATTCTGTAAATTTCTTCGTGCAGCATAGGAGGAGAAGTGATATAGAATTGAAATATCAATACCTTCCTTCTATACATTTTTTTTCTTCAACAAATTTCTAAAATGTGATACAGGAAAAATTTAAATCTTTACTGACCATCTACATTAATCAGCATGAAAGCAATGATGACAAGTCATTTTGCAAAACTTATCTTCCCAAATTACCTCTTTTTGCGTTTGTCAAGAACATTCCTAAAACAGAAGCAGAGGAAAGAAGTTAAACCTTATTGGACATGGACATCGACAACCTATTTAGTGTACACATTTTCAATAAAATCATTTAAACAGTTAAGGAAGATAATCGATGACAAGTTTCTTCGCTAATGAATCTTTTTAGACATTCATTAGAAGAACATTCCCCTAAAATGAAGCAGAGGAAAAATTAAAACCCTATTACGTATTTACAATGACCACTTATTTGCCTCAAAAAGTGTCAGTAAAATCCATCAAACACTTTATACATTCTTTGCTAAAACAAAATTTTCGCAGGTTACTTCAAAAAATATTCGCACTTTATCTATAAACAACCGCGCTTGGCGCTCTAAAGTATGGTGGCTGATTGAGGTCATGCAAAGAAAGAATATATCACTTTGCTAAAAGAAAACTCAGCATTAGCACAAGAAAATTGTCTTGTTCCCACACGAAATATCACAGTGGCTGACTGAGATAATGTAAAGATAATAATAACGTACTATTTCTCTTGGGAACAAGATATAATTCTGGTGGGAACCAAGTATGTTCTGCAGCGAACGTGATAATATTTTTTGTGTTATATTGAACTATCCAGTGTACAATATAGATGGGATCATGGGAAATTGTTAAATTTTATATAACACTGTTTGTGAAGTATACAGCGGAAAGCCTTTTCCATTACGATATATTTTCCGGTGGGAACAAAACGTTCTTGTAGGAACGCGATTCTTTCTTTAGCGAATGTGACATTTTTTATTTACATTCATTTAATTAACCACCGTACTATTTCTTATGGTAGCAAGATAGTTTTGTTGGGGAAAATAATATTTTCTTGACTATAACATCAGAAACTAGATTTGCGTTTGTAAAACACATACATGCAATTATAATAAAGCTTGTGAAAAAAAATGATTTAAATGGCCAAAAAGACTAATCCATGCATATAAATCTATCAGTAAAATTTCAGTTTCTTATGTATAGCTTTTCTTTTTAGTGTGATCTTCCAAACAAGTTTTACGATAAAACAGTTTAGCTTTTGCGTTTGTGGTCTTAACGCGATTTTTCGGCATATGATAGACTTTACATGGGTGAAAGTATATTTGGTGGAAGAAGAGCCAATAAAGAACCACCGACCCACGGGAAACTACTGGCAAGCTTTCTCAATACCCATGTTGGCCGAGCCGAAACTCGAACTCATGCGGACAGAGGCGAGATGTAAATGATATTGAAAGGCTATCGTCTTAGATCACTCTGCCACTTGGGGCCCTCACTAAATATGAAGCTGAACCTATTAGACAAAATCGTACGGTTTTGTCGACATCATATAGTGAATCTTTTATTGTGCTTTGATGTATTGTTGAAATGTGACAGTGTACATTGTTCCAAATAATTTCATGTCTCTTGTTCAAATAATTTTATGTCTCTTTTACTTCGATAAATGAATGGGAGGGTTATAAAAATACCATCGTTCGATTGATGTGAACGTTGTTTTTCTTTCCAGATCTGCTTGTGCTATTTTACATAAATTGGTCAAACAAGTGCCGCGATGACTCAAATATAGGTAAATTCAGCATCAATTAGCAACGTTTCGAGTGGGAGTTACAAATGCGTGCACCAAAACAAGACATCTTCATATTAAGGTCAAGGTCGAATGTGAACGTCGTAGAATGCATGTGAATGTTACCTGTACGATTTGCCAACATAGATCTAGAGGCAATGTGAAAAGAAGTGTTATGGAGAAAAAACCTATGATGGTCTATATCGCGCCATGACGAAGGTTATATGACCAGTATGTAAGTTATTAAAGGCTGAAAATAGATTTATTGATGTAACAAGGGGTGGTATACGGTATGTAAGGTAAGGCTCTCTCGTGTCCTATAAAAGGAGAGAAAACGGACACAATCTGTCGTACTTTTTCGAAACAAGTGGACAAGAGTAATAACGACATATGGAGACCTTCACGGCCTTTATTACATTTGCCCTATTCGCAGTGGCATCCGCTGGAGTGGGTGAGTATCTAGTTTTGTTTAGACAGACTCTATTGCCTTAAGACCATAATAGGAGCGGCGATTGGAATGAAACAAGTTTCAATGACTCGAAGGTTACATACTCACCATTATAACTATAATCATGATAAAAATAGTTTGACAATGTATTATAAAAAGTTATTAGTCCATAACTGAACAACAAGAAATAAAAAGGGGGGTGGGGACGGTGTAACAGTACGGGAGCACTGTCCATATATTTGCTGTTCATCCACATGCAATGATGCATGTATGTTTGCATAGAAACTGAGCTTTAGCGTGTTTTGTCTTCCATGATGAGACCAGAGCAGGTCTTATACCACTCACCCGCGTTAGAACGGTTTGGAAAACATATGACTGCAGTTGGCAAATTAATATAAACGAAGATTTTTGATGACATTCTTTCGATATTGTAAATATACAATAACAAATTTCACTACTTTTTGGAAAGAAGGTGGAAAAATATAAGCCGAACATAAGCCACTTCACCTCACTGATATACATACATTGTTTCAACCTATTTTCTAAATATTGCACTACCTTATCGTTTTAAAACCGACCTTCAAATTTGAAACCTGATGAGATGAAATCGTCTGGACTTGTTACACCATATATTTGCTCGTCATCAAAATTAGTTAAAGTTCTTACTTAACGGTTTATAGGAATAAGAAATACGAATAATTATTCAGGAATTCAGGATGTTAAAAGGAAGTGTAGGCCGAATGAAAATTTTGCACATAGTGGCATAAGGCATGATGGACGACAAAGAAAAGGACATTAATATATGCCTACGCATGCCTAGACCTCGTGAACTAATTAATTTATGCTTACATGGCCTAGGCCTGCTAAACTAATTGATATATGTTTACATGTTTATACTAGCATGGCCCTAGGCCTTGTAAACTAATTAATATATGCTTACACCGCCCTCGGTCTGCAGAAGCAATTAATATTTGCTTACATGGCCCTCGGTCTTGTGAACTAATTAATATATGCTTACATGGCCTAGGTTTGGTGAAGTAATTAATATTTGCTTATATGGCCCTCGGTCTGGTTAACTAATTAATATATGCTTACATGGCCTAGTCCTGGCGAACTAAGTAAAGTATGCTTACATGGCCCTAGGACTTGTGAACTAATAATATATGCTTACATCGCCCTAGGCCTGGTGAAGTAATTAATATTTGTTTACATAGCCCTCGGCCTGGTGAACTAATTAATATATGCTAACATGTCCCTCGGTCTTGTGAACTAATTAATATGTGCTTATATGGCCCTTTGCCTGGTGAACTAATTAATATATGCTTGCATGTACCATGTGAACTAATTAATATATGCTTACATGGCATAGGTCTTGTGAACTAATTAAATACATGCTTACATGGCATAGGGCTTGGTGAACTTTTAGTAATAGTAATCATGTACCCTATAATGGTTACGAATTTTAACAAATATTTTGCGTTGAGCCCATCAATAAAGAAAAATAAAAAGTCACATCCGTTAATACGAAGTTTTACTTAGAAACTTAACCCACCGAATGCAAACACTTTAAAGATATTAATCAATAAAAAGTCAACAATTACACCATTTTACTGTAATTACATTGATATATCAGTTAAACAAATAGCATCATTAGTTGTAACGCTAGAGTTGATTGCAGTTGTAAGTCGAATTCTATTTTGGCTGTCTCTTTGCATTTCTGCTAAGATTTTAGTTCCATCGTTTGTGGCCACTTAATTTAAACAATTCAATTCTTTCGAACTATTAGAGGAATGAATACAACATCCAGTTCAAACAAAATTTGTTAGAAAAAATTATTATGAATTAAGGAAAAGATAGATAAGAAAACAAAATGTTACCCAATGTTGTAACCTTTTGAAAACTCGAACATCATAATAGTGACATCATCAGAGACTAGTCAACATGAATTGCGTTCTGAACATTTTTCAAGCAAGCAACAACATGTAGGTTCACTGCGTAATATTACGAATAGAGCAGCTAAATTTTAGGCCACGTAATACCAGTTCAAACATATTAGAACCTGACTGATTGTCGAAACTCGTTTAGTATTCATAAATCGCCTCTGATAGTCAAAGTTTGGACCGTAGAATGCTTCCATTATTTTATTGACGTAATTTTTTTGTATTAACTAATCAAAAACACTTCCTTGCTCGTTTAAAGAGACGACGTTTAAATTCTTTAAACTTCGAAGATGTTTGTATTCCTTGAAACGCTTTTCTGTATGAAATATATGTTTCATGCCTACAATGATTCATTTAAATTAATATTCTGTGCTTCATCTTGAAACGGAGGGCAATTGCTATGAGTGAGAACTTTGGAAGGGTATAACTATTGAGTAAATGAAATATTTTGCATATTTTATCTCTGCCTCACACGCAACAGTCGTCCATACAACAGTTTGTGCTCCAAACCAGTTTCGGGGGCATATTAATATTCGTTCAGGTATACTGATTGCATCATTACTTGGTGTTCACATAGTTGAGGTAGTTAGATATACGCTCACAATTTCTTAACTTAAACTTACCAAAAGTTTCAGAGAAGAATTTGTTAGGTCATTCTGTCACCTATATGTAGTTTCCTAGATGCTTTTTAAAACTAATAAACTGAATACTGTAGTTTCTGATACCATAACTACCACTACTAATCCTGTCGTTGCTGCTGACGAAAATAAAACCCAAGAAGACTTCAAATTAGTCTCTCAACTAGCTTTCTCTGTCCACAAAAACCAAATGACTACTCTGTTTGTAAACACACCATGCCTATCCCAATTTTTAATACTGGTTGCATTATCGATGTAGCAGTCATCGTTTTGATTAATTTTTAAGTACGAAATGCCAGAACAGATGGTAACACCAGCAGAGAGGATATGATGACTCCGGTTCTACAACCAGTTCTAAAACATGGTACGGACACCCCACCGAAGGCTCCTTCCTCCGACAATACTGCTGCGTACGTGGATAACACAAAAGGTATTTAGTGCAATGGAATCAACACCTTGCGTTTATCTTTCATTTATATAGTTACCATTAAAGTCCTGTCCATTATTGTCTATTTAATGTGATATAAAATATTAACGGAATTTCAAACTCTCTACGGAGTGACACCAGTCAAACCCCACGAGGTCTTGCCAAGGAATGATTTCATCCCATTACTAGTAATATGTCTACACTGTCCTCCTTTTTTTGTTCTTTGTAAAAGTTTGTACTCACTGACATCCAGCCTCCAATACGTACAAGACCATCTCATCTTGGAAATACAACAATGATCTTGCTATTTGTCTACTTAAATAACATAAAACTGATTACAATAGTTAGAAGTAACGATGATAATGATGATGACAGTGAAGAAAATATATGCTGACAAAATTGGACTCAAAAGTCCATTCTTCTTATTTATAACTTCTTCAGGCAAAACCACCTTTTGTTAATCTGCAAATACTTGCTCAGCAATAAAACAAATTCTTTAATATTTTTGTTTTGGTGGAAAGTTGAACCTGTCAAGAGAGTCGGTGACGGAAGTGATGACGGAAGATGGAAGACAAATGTGGAGATTAGACCGGCACCAACAACCACTGCTACAAATACGTACGCCTCACAGACCAACGTTGGAAAGCAAGATTCAGAAAGGCACGGTTAGTGCGAAATCATTGAACGAATTGGACTTGCATGAGCATGAAATTAATATATACATTATATTGGGGGTTAGAACAGATTGTGGATACAACAATGAACCTTAGTATGGTTATAAACGTAATTTACTGCACAATATTAAGATAGCACTCTGACTTTCAAACCATGTTATTTAGTGGAGTAGAATGCCTCTGATGTTTTTAGCGACTTGCGAAACTATATGTGACCATATATTACGCCATGCGTTCAATAGATATGAGCACATTTTAGTTAATCTTCAACATACACAGAGTTTCGAAGAACCTAAACTTTGTCACATCTGAGTTACTCAGTGAATGACAATTATCCATATGATTTGCTTTGGCTTGGTGATTTACGGCACAGCAACACAAGTAGGATATTTGGTGCCGTGGTAATTAGAGTAAAGTGCTTTCCACTGAGGCAACTTGGCTGCCATATGAAAGAAATGGTATCCATCTGAAGAGATGCCAAATGTTTGAAATATTTAGTATTTTATTGATAAGTGTTGGTCGTGAATCTAGATCAAGAGAGTAAAACAGGACGGTTATTGCCACAAAAATAATATACCAGTCATTTTCTCATAAAGTATCAGATATATTGTTTTGTAACTTTTTGGTGACTTTTTGCTCGCATTTCAGCAACCTGTGTAAGTGAAGTATTACAGCGTCTGTAATATTTCACGCAAAAAAATCTACAGTCAGGATCCTTTAGTCATCTGTATTTGAAAAGACCACCTCACAAAGAAGTACTAAACATACATTAACTTTATATTGACGTACGATAGACATAAAGTAAATAAAGCTTAAATCTTAAAAAACTAGACGGAGAATAAGAAAATAAACAATTAGGAAAAAAGAAATCTGAGTCAATTTTCCTATTTCAAACTTTACCAGGCAGAAACGTTTTTTTTTTTTTATTTTAAATTTGCAAATGATCTTTCAACAATAAAGATATATATAAAGTTTATATACATATATATGTTTCGTGTATGTTGAACCTGTCAAGTGAGCCGAGTCGGTGAAGAACTAAGGGAGGCAACTGTGGCCCTGACCCTGGTTCCAACAACCGTTGCTCCAACAATGGAAGTCCCACACAATCTAGGTAACTTAAACAGTTTTGATGGTGCGGCATTACATCATCCTTTAATGCAGAGAATCCACAAGTAGAAACTCAATTAAAGGTATATACTAACTTGAGGTCAGCTTAAGAAACAGCGTTTTAATTTGCTTCGCCAGAGTTAACAAACCTACGTTGCTATGTACAAGGTACAGTAAACTACGTAGAACTTATTACAAACAGACTGAATAAATTTACCTTTTGTACGAAGAGAACTTGCGTATATCAGCAACTTTGTAGCATCCATTTATGAGGATGTTTGCATGGTCTAGGGGATATGGGCTTGGGATGGTTGGTGTGTGCAGGTAAGGAGATGGTGCCTCGATCCGTCGAACCTGATTCGATTCTCATTAGAGTTTAGTGTATATATTTACCTCAGAAGTCCAGGAACTGAAAATGACCAAGTGGAAGTAGTAGTTCTTTGAAAGATGCACATGTAGTTAAGACAAGCCGTATACTCTCAAATCGAAAATATACACATCGTGATTCCACTTATACGACAAAATAAGGGGAATTAAATTTTCTTTTAACGCCACATAATATATAGAATGTGTATTTTAAATAACAGGATAAGCAGTAATAAAAACCTGGAAAACTCTTTATCTAAACAAATCAAACACTGTGCAAAGTACGACTCTGTAGAGTGGAACCTATATAGAAAAAGGAAAACTTGTTTCCTATAATATTTTCATGTCGTTTTCACACACATGTGTGTAAGTGTACAACTGTTGGAGGACTGATGTCATTTGTTTATCGTGTTATGCAGGGCATTACAAAGCAAGTAAATACACAAAAAGTGTTTATTTGATGTACATAGTACTTACGTTCTGCTATTTTGTTCTGTAGCTATGGCGCTGCTATTTATGATATAGATCATCTCGCAGTTCACTTGCTGTTCCCACTCCGATGGCCTAGTTGTTAGAGCGTCCGCCTCGGATGCAAGAGGTCGCGATTTCGAAACTCGGCCGAGTAATACCAAAGACTTATAAAAATGGTACTAACAGCTACCTCGCTAGGCGCTCAGCATTAAGAGGTTAGTGTAAAGACTGGTCAGCCAGGTGTCAGCATAATGTGACTGGTGGGACATCATGCTACATGTCTGCGGAATGATACCCCAATACTAGACATCACTATAAACTGTACTACTACAGACATCGTAGCGATATGACTGAAACCTTTTTAAAGCTACTTTAAAAATCCAAATAACACACACACACACACACACACACACACACACACACACACACACACACACACACACACACACACACACACACACACACACGTGTAGAACTATGTTCACACACGCTTACACACACATATACAAACTATGCTGCACATCTGAAGCAATATAGAATAGGTAAGACATACAATGAGTGTTCTAGGGATATACACTGTCCTTTCTGTTTGTGATATGTGTCAATTTTTATTAAAATTATAATTTCTACGATTACGCAGAAAAATTAAAACTTTTTTTTTACCAAACGTTTAATGTTTGTGCATTAATTGATTATTGTACTGATAAGTATATGAAAAGCCAAACAAAAATGATCTGTTCTTTTTTCAACTTCTCCAGGGAAATACTTATTTCTGTAAACAAACCTCTCAGACACAGGTCAGTATTTTTACAGAAGCAATACAAATGATTTTATCTCCTTTAAATAAAAAACTATAAAAACAATTAGTGAGAAATGCGACGACAGGAAGCGACAGTCTATTGCGCCCCACATTCGTGCTCCAACCACCGATGCTTCGAAAAGCAGACACTTAGCCGCGTCTGGTGACTTAAGCAAGTTTGATGTCTAGTCCTTGAAATTTTCATCACGTCATTCTTTATTTTAGATATTGACAACTGTATGTGTAATGTCAAGAAAGTTTTGAAATCTTTTTTTATTTAAGATATATTTGTCGAAAAAGAAATTTTCTACACCCTATTAATAATTTCAGTCTCGTATTAAAGGACGAGGTCATTGACCGATATGCTTATAAGTGTCACAGATTACGATGTGCATGTACAAGTTTGTTTTGGAAATAGTCATTAATAACATTTGTGCCATTTTTTTTTTCTGGTCACAAATTCGACCAATGTTCCGTTCCATGGACTTTGTAGGTGGAATTAAGATAACAATACATCGCGTTGCCATGAAAGGAGATGTAAGATCAATTCTATTTTTTTTTTTTTTGTCCCACTGTTAGCCTGATTAAGAGAAATCCTATATCTTAGATGGATTGACGGCAGACGACGGGCAACACAAAAAAAGAGACAAGATCAAGGTTAACGTCTAAAAACATTCCATTGGAATTTAAGAGTGAAAATTTCCATTGGTCTTTATTACTGAAGAGTTATGATATCTATTGGTCCGTATTATTGAAGAATGATACATTGCCTGTATTATTGAAGAGTGATACATTGCCTGTACTATCGAAGAATGATACATTGCCTGTATTATTGAAGAGTGAGGAAAATTATCAATAACTGTGCATCCATAATTCGAATTTTGCTGAACCACAAGCAGCGTGTTGGTCACTTGGGTCGAAATATACAAGCAAATAAAATTTACTGGCATCTGTCATAATCTCTCTTACATAAAAAGTCATGACTACATGCTACTTTTTAAGGTTTTTATGAACGAATATAATAAACATAATTCATCGTACAATAACTTTATTTACACATTATTCGTAGGACAGTGTCTAAAAAGAGTTTCTTTCCTGTTGATTTAGATTAGATACCATTTGTAGGCACGTGCGAACCCATTTTGGTCTGCTATCAAAGATAGTTCTTCTTCTAAGTGTCATCGGGTATTTTCTACCTTAAAGATCACGTTGTTGGCAGTTAGGAATACTCAACACTATCTTTAACAAAACTGAATTTATTTACGTTACTTTTAAATAATTCAATGAATGTATTTATTGTTTGGTTTGGCCCAGCATTCGTACATCCTTGTTAACAATGTTCCCTATTTAAACACAAATCACTAGCTCCAGTTTGCAAGTAATTTCCTTTACAGAAGCAATACAATGCAATTTATTTCTATTAAAGCACAACCCGTCCAAAGGATAGGTGATGAAAGTCAGGACAAAATGCGACAATCGACTGCGGTCCCGACTGCTGCGCCACCAACTGCTGCTTCAAAAATAGACGCTCCAGTCGCAACAGGTAACTGAAATAACTTCGATCGAGAGCCAGTGAAAATTGTACTACTATTTGAAAAACAATACTTAATTCGTGATGGCAGCTGCATGCGGGTGGGGTGGTGGTGCATGAACCAGGACTGATTTCCCGTGACCTTATTCTTATCTGAAGTGTGTATCGTTGCAGCAGTTATCATACAGGTTATTGTAATTATGTTTATAAATTTGATATGCCCCTTGAACTTCTTGAGAAAAATATTAAACGTATCCCGAATGTTACCGCGTAGCCGTTACGAATATTAACAAGTTTTGGAGTATTGAATTCCGTAGTGTAGGAAGAGAAGTCCGATGCCTTTGATGGACGGATAAACAAAACGACTGACATTGGGAGCATTTCAAATTATCAAAATTGTTTTTAATTATCGGATTAACTGCGTACACTTCATCGAAATCAATATATTTAAAGACATTGATTTCAAACATATTATAGTTGCTGTTCATGTACAGCAAACATCCTGTATTGGGATGTCATTCAACTTTCCTAATAAGTTTAAAAGCTGTAAAAATACTATATCATATTTATATTTATACCACATACATTAAAAATAACATGGCATTTAAAGTGTTGGTATAAAGCAATTTGATATACCAGTACTATTGGTATATCAAATTGTGATCCGCCCATGGCGCAATAATATGCATATATAAACATTCTAGCGACTGTCTGCAGTTGATTCTAGATCAATGATGAATTTCCACATATTAATCGTTAGTGACGTATGAAAATAACGACAAAAAGTATTAATAATCCTTGTTTTCTAAATGAATTTAATATGGTAGACACTTTCATCACAATCCTTTCTGATTTTTGTTCCCCCTCCACTCTCATGCATAACGGACAAACTATGCAGAAATGTGGAGTGAGAGAGAAAATGAATTTGGGCTGGATTGAAACCTTGAAATAGAAATTACACCAAGTAACCTACAAGAATATGGTTCGTCGTAACGATACGTGTGCACATTCCTTGGGATTTATCTACAGTGTTTGTCAATGATACAAAGTTGCAAACCAGGTCGCCATTATAAATTCCTCGGTTACGTGGTACACATACTGTGATGTATTTAATGTTATGTTTTGTCGTTGTTTCTTAAACATACTATAATTTTCTAAAAATCGATTATTATTAGTTAAATATGAAAATGTCCAAAGGCCCCCCCCCCTCTCTGGACCATCGTAGCAAGATACGGGCTAATATCTAGGAAATGAAGAACGTAAAGGATTTTCATTTGTGTCATCCCACGATATTTCTGGACTTATGAATGATGGTAAAAGTTAAGTTAAACCGACCAAAGGATGTGTGTATGTGTGTGTGTGGGTGTGTGGGTGTGGGTGTGAGAGAGAGAGAGAGAGAAAGAGAGAGTTTTAAAGTCAAACCGACGAGAGAGAGAGAGAGAGAGAGAGAGAGAGAGAGAGAGAGAGAGAGAGAGAGAGAGAGAGAGAGTTTATTGCTGGTGGTACTAGAGCAGAATAATGACTTTGATCAACTGTAAATATATAAAAATATTTTAATTACCTCTTTTTGGTTCGTCATTTCGCTTAGTTTATATTCCACATTAATTTCCAAGCGCCGGTACGTGAATGGCAGCGTTCATGTGAATGGCGTAGCTATGTGTTTTTGTAGTGCCCTACTTTTATCATTAAAGCCATCTTTCATGTTTATATCATAAGTATGTATTATATTCATTTAATCAATGTGAAGAAAAATAGAAACTAAAAAAGAAAACAATCAGCTTATCAATATGCAAGGTAATTGTGAATAGCCACTAAAGGCATAGAACTACATTTTGTAGCGGACACACTCGGGGATGTGAGGAGTTCATTCACTCGGTCAATACACAGCTGCCTGTCGTAAATCTGAACTCCGTTCAAAGGGCAAATATATGTATTTGTATGTGATATAAATTAATTATATGTACAGTATGTACACTGTATCAATGATATACCACTCGTTGTATAAATTTTTCATTTAAAGGAAATTCAGCAAGCTTCGTTTCCTTTTAATGAAAATTTTATACATCTCGTGGTATATCATTGATATGCATACTATACATATATTCTATATTTATTACCAAAGGTTGCCTAATTCGAAATAAAATTCATTTTAATAAAAAGGTTCTCGAGAAAAACCACATTTACTGACCTACTTTTTGCATCTTGCGCCGCGAACTCGAGATCCAGAGTTGTCATGTGAAAGGAATGAGTGGTCGGCCATAAATGATCCTTGTTTTGGGGTGAATTCAAGGTTACCGCGACCTGAAAGACCACGTAACATTATACTTACCGTTTGGAACACATACCTAATTGATCTTCTTTTGCTTTGCTATATTACATATTTTAAAAAGAGTTTAAATCTTAAGCAAATACTTGGGAAGACCTAAACAATGATGATGAATCTAATCCAAAAGATATGGGATTATCAGAAGGAAGCTAACACATAATAACCCTCGACAATTACGCATGCGAATTAGGAGGGCTTTTCTTCAAACTTTTGCATATGAAATAAGTTAAATATTCGGCGGTTAATTTTTTGCACAGTCAAAAGACGATCATCCAGATTCACATGGAAACATGAAATTTGTTTGGATAAATGACAGTCATACACAAACATGGGTCTCGATGACATTCGGATAATTTTGCACAGATAAAGGACATTGTGCTGTAAAATAAAAACTTACTTTGGCATTCGTCCATTACTACGAATAAAGTTGACTTGCTGATATTTAATTATAATTTCATGTACATGCAAAACTGATTTAAAACTTTTGCTAAGATTGTAATTGATACAGATGATGAGTAGAACTCATTGTCCAAGAATGTTATTAAATTCATTAGTCGCCATGCACTAAGATCCCAAAAGCTTAGTGGATACGACGCTCGCGTTGCATCTGTGTAGTATAGAATGTAATCCCCACTGAAGGCAATGTGCGAGGGTTATAGGTCAGACACAAAAGACTGTGCTTCTTCTTAAAGGTCGTCAGGTGTTTCTTACCTCGAAGACAATGTTATTGGCAATCAAAGATGCTTACGATACCTTGCAATTCCTTGAAAATAGATGTACATTATTTAAAATGAATCTTGAATATATTTTAAGTAAACGGTTTGAAAGAGACGACGACGAGGTGATAAATGAAGATGAAAAAGCAAATTGACAAGTAGATTTCATACTAATATTTCTGGTCACGCTTCATTGGGTCCATCTTAATATTAATAAATCACTAGTAAGACATAACTTGCACGCTCCGGTTTGTGAAACAACTTATTTTACAGAAGCAATATAATTCATTTTTTTAAAAGAACAATCCATTCTAATATTTCCTGGAGAAGGCGATGACAGAAGTCCGAAATCTATTGCGGCTCCGACCCAAGCACTGACAACCGCTACATCAAAAACAGACGCCCAAATTGCAGCAGGTAAGTGAAGAAATTTTGATTGTGTACCAGTGACATTTTTAATGCTTTACCCGCACTTTCGTAGACAGAACACGCAATCTCAAATGATCAAGGTTATGAATATGTTCTTTTATGACACAACTTTTCTCTTGAGGCAAAACATTAAACGATTTTGGAAAAAATAATTTTCAACAGTTAATGTGTGATTGAAGCTATATTCTAGGGAACATGTACCAAGAATGACATACAGTCACCGTATTAATATCTCAAGTATGTATCCTTCTCGCTTGTGTGTTCAAATGTATTGTACAAATTGTCATACATGTTATTGTATTTATTTTTTGTCTTCACACATTCGATGTTTACCGGCCCACTTGCTTCCTTGGAGAAAAGATTTATGAAAATTTTAAAGACTCCCATTTCGTGTCACGTGGTTGCTAAAACGTTACCAAGCTCGAGGTTTAGCATTCTTGATTGTAAGAAGAAAAAACTTAATCTCTTGATGTATGTCCTGACCAAACGATGGTAAATAGGAAAATACTATCCTATCAAAACTTTCTATTCAAAGAGACTGAATTCAAACATATTGTAGTTGTTGTTCGCACGCAGCAAAGATCCTGTACAGGGGATGTGACTTCAACATTTCTGATCAGATTGACAGTCTGGGGAAAAAACTAATTTATTTTTAAATGTAAGCACAGGTCGCCTAAAAAGCAACATATATTAATCTTAATAAGTAAGGTTCATGAATATCACTGTAGTTGACACACTGCCTTTTCATATATTGTGTCACGAATTTTATATCTTGGGTCAACAAATGCAATAAATCTTTAAAAATTGTTTGTCTTTTTTGTCATCGCACGGTAGTGGAACAGAACGCGCAAAACCCGAATGGACTGACAAACCGAAGAAAAGACGATGCTACTTTCATGGGGATGCAAGGGTATTTCATCCCCAGTGGTAGATGAGTATGAGAAATATGAAGGGTTTTCTTTGAATGTTTGCATTTGAAATAAATAAAATCTTAATTTCTGTATACAGTAAAAGGACGATTATGGAGACACCCACCGATTTAATTCACGTGTTGACCCAATATACCAAGTAAACATGATCTACTTTCTCATAATTATGTGTGGATAATGAAGGTTGTACTGTACATCAAAGGCTGTAATTGTAAATTAGTCTAAACGTACGAACACAGCTAACTTTCTGGTGGTTAATCAAAATTTGACATATATGAACAAATTCTGAATAAAAACGTTTTCCTGAGGTTTCCATTTATGTGCATTAAGACTTAAATTAATTGAGCACGAATGCTATTGATACAACATTTGTAATCTAATGGATAATGGTTTATTAAACTGATGTGGCTACGACATCATCATTACATCTGTGTTGAATAGATTTTAATCCCCATTGTATGCAAGTGCCAGGTTTATTGGTCAGACATCAAAACTCGTGCTTCTTGCTAAGGGTCGTCAGGTTTTTATAGCCTCAAAGACATTGTAATTAGAAATTAAGGATGCTTAATATGCATTGCAATATCTTGAAAATCGTTGCGAGTTATTTAAAATAAATATAGCCTTTTTAAGTATAAATTTTGAAACAGAGAACGACTACGACGAATAAGAAGCTAACGATACTAGATGAGTGGATTTACATACTAATCTAATACTTCTGAAAAGTAACTCCTTACTTAAATATAACTTGTGCGCCCCTGTTTGTGATTTCGTTTCTTTACAGTAGCAATATGGTTATACTTATTTCTTTTAAAGAACAACCTGTTCAAAGATTTGCTGAAGAAGGTGATCTTAGAAATCCTCAATCAGCTGCAGTCCTCACACCAACACCAACAACCGCTACTTTAGAAACAGACGTACTCATTGCAGCAGGTAACTGAACTTTGATAGTGTAACATTGAAAATTCTAATGCTTTACCCACACGTTTGCAGGCAGGACACTGAGTATTAGAATATGAAGGTTTTTCTTTGAATGGTTGCAACTGAAATAAAAAAAATATTCTATGGTCAATAATTGTATGAAGTCAATGGACGATTATCCAGACTCCCAAGGAAACAAGAAATTTATTTGGATAAATGACATTTATACACGCAGTTGTCAGTCTAAACTACATTCGGATAATTTTATATGGACAATGATCATTGTACTGTTCGTCATAGGCTGTAGTGGGAAATTAGTACAAAAGTACGAACACAGCTAACGTTCTGGAGGTTAATCAAAACTTGATGCATATGCACAAACTCTCAATAAAACATTTTTCTGAGGTTTCAATTTATGTGCGTGAAGACTTGAATTCATTGAGTATGAACGCTATTGTTATAACAGTTGTAATATAATGGATAAAGGTTTATTAAACTGATGAGGCTACGACATCAGCATTACATCTGTTTTGTATAGAATTTAATCCCCATTGTATGCAAGTGCCAGGTTTATTGGTCAGACACCAAAAAGCTCGTACTTCTTGCTAAGGGTCGTCAGGTTTTTATAACCTCAAAGACATTATAATTGAGAATTACGTATGCTTAATCTACATTACAGTATCTTGAAAATAGATGTACGTTATTTAAAATAAATATAGCTTTTTAGCCTAAGCTAGAGATGCATGGATGCATGGTGACGTGCGGATTCACAAACTGAATTCTTACTTCTGAATAGTAACTCCGTATTTAAACATGACTTGTGCGCTCCGGTTAGGGATTTCGTTTGTTTACGTTAGTAACATAGTTAAATGTAATTCTTTTAAAGAACAACCTGTTCAAAGATTTGCTGTGGAAGGTGATCTTAGAAGGCCGCAATCAACTGCAGTCATTACTCCAACACCAACAGCCTCTGCTTTAAAAACAGACTTTCCCATTGTAGCAGGTAACTGAACAACATCGTTTGTGTATCAATGAAACGTATTATGCTTTTCCCACGCTTTTGCAGCAGAACACTACATCTCAAATATCCAATGTCACGAATATCTTCGTTTTTAGACAAAAGTGAAAAATCTATGGAATATACGGGAAACATTTTCTTTACATAGTTCATTTTTGATCGAAGACACATTCTAGGGAACATGACCCAGGAATGACATCTAGTCACCCTTACGAGATATCTAGTATTGATCCTCCTCAGTTGTGTGTTCAAATGTATTGTGGCAATTATCGTAAAGGCATTATACCTTTTTATTCACAAATTCGACGTTTAAAAGCCATCTGTCTTTCTTGGGAAAAGTATATACGAAAATTTTAAAGACTTCCCGTATCATGTCGCGTGGCCGCTAAAATATTACTAAATATGGTGTTTTGTATTATCGAATGTAAGAAGAGAAAGTTTAACCATTTGATGTACTGCCTGACTAAACGATGGTCAGGAGGAAGAAGTCTCAGTATCAAACCGTGTTTTATGCAGGAATTCATTGTAGCCACATTCCGAAAATCGTGTATTTAAACACACGGATTTCAAACATTGTATAGTTGTTGTTCGCCAACAGCATACATCCAATACAGGGGGTGTCATTCACGATTTCAAACAAGATCGATAGTTTGGGGAAAACTATTATATTTTTAGATTTAGACAAAAACTGCCTCACAAGAAATGTATATTCTTCTTAAAAAAAGATTCATAAGGAACACAGTGGCTGATTCTCTACCTTTGTATATCTTGTGTCACGAACTCGACACTTTTTCTTTAATAAAAAAAGGTTCATGCATAACACAGTGGTTGACACTGCCATTTTATATCATTTGAGAGGAAATTCAATATGTTGGGTCGACAAGTGCAAGGAATTGGTGGTAGGCCATCCAGTATCCTTGTTTTTTTTTAGTATAGAATTCTCACGATTCTTTAGTTGATAAACAACGAAACATCATCTTTATCATTTAAAGTACGTATCTATTACACAATCGTTTGTCTTGCTGTATTATCTCTTTTGAAAATAGTTACAATCTTACACAGATATTTAAGAAGATGTTAGATGATGATAGCAAGTGCACACCAAAGGATGTTATGTTCGTCCTTTAACCCCACTTGTCAGTTGTCTCCACAGCAATGATTTCCTATCTTTTAAAACTGTTTGTCTTTATTGTCATGGCAAGGTAAAGGAAGAGAACGCATACAGTCTGAATGACCGACAAACGACAGACAGAGGATGGGACTATTACGGGGATGCAAAAATATTCTATCCCCAGTGGTAATTGAGCATGGGTAATATGAAGGCTTTTCCTTGAATGTTTACATTTGAAATAAATACTAATATCTTGAACTTTTTAATATTTAATATGGAATTTGTTTGGATAAATGGCAATGATCCACACAGTTGTCGGTCTCAACGACGTTCTGATAATTATGTGTGGAGAATGAATGCTGTACTGTACATCAAAGGCTGTAATTGGAAATTCGTCTAAAAGTACGAAACTGGATAACCTTATGGTCGTTAATCAAAAATTTGACGCATATGAAGAGACTTTCAATTAAAACGTTTTCATAAGATTTCAATTTATGTCGAAGATGACTTGTATTCATTGCGTATGAATATCATTCATACAATACTTGTAATATAATGGATAATGGGTTATTAAACTGATGTGACTACGACATCAGCATTAGAATTTAATCGCCATTGTATGCAAGTACCGGGTTTATTCGGCAGACACCAAAGCTCGTGCTTCTTGCTGAGGGTCGTTAGGTTTTTATAACCTCAAAGACATTATAATTGGCAATGATGTATGCTTAATATACATTGCATTATCTTGAAAATAGATGTACGTTATTTAAAATAAATACAGCTTTTTACGAATAAATTTTGAAGGTGACGACGACGACAAAATAAGTAGCTAAAGATGCAAGGTGACCAGTGATTTTACATACTAATTTTCGACATTCTTAACTATAACTCCGTATTTAAATATGACTTAACGCGCCCCGGGTTTGTGATTTCGTTTGTTTACAGTAGCAATATGGTGAAATTTTGTTTCTTTTAAAGAACAACCTGTTCGAAGATTTGCAGAAGAAGGTGAGGTTAAAAAGCCGCAATTAACTGCAGTCCTTATACCATCACCAACAACCGCTTCTTTAAATACAGACGTACCCACTGCAGCAGGTAACTAAACAACTTCGATAGTGTAAACAATGAAAATTCTAATGCTTTACCCACACGGTTGCTGACACAACACTGATAATGAGAATTATAAAGGCTTTTCTTGGAATGTTTGCACTTGAAATAAATGAAATATTCTATGGTTAATTTCTGTTGACGGTCAGTGGGCGATCATCCAGACTCCCAAGGAAACATAGAATTTGTTTGGACAAATGACATTTATACATACAAATGTCGGTCTCGACGACGGTCTGATCATTATGCACGGACAATGAACTGTAATGGGAGATTAGTCCGAAAGTACGAATACAGTTAACGTTCTGGTGGTTAATCAGAACTTGACGCATATGCACAAAATCTAAATGGAAACATTTACCTAAGGTTTTAATTGATGTGCATGATTAGTGGAATTTATTGTATATGAATGTCATTGATACAATAGTTGTAATATAATGGATAATGGGTTATTAAACTCATGTGGCTAAGACATCAGCATTACATCTGTATTGTATAGAATATAATCCCCATTGTATGCAAGTGCCAGGTTTATTGGTCAGACACCAAAGATCATGCTTCTTGCTAAGGGTCCTCGAGTTTGTATAACATAAAAGTCATTATAATTAGTAATTTCGTATGCTTAATGTACATTGCAATATCTC